>CM067308.1:24577566-24590066 GCA_034231615.1 Meghimatium bilineatum
ATGTGTTGGTCAAATAGTGTGTGGGAATGAATGGATATATGACTAGGTAGTGAATTTATAATAAGAAATACTAGCTAGGATACTATAATTTAATAATGCACCACTAAAGTATGCCAGTGAATTCTGTATAATTATGCATCAATGAAAAGCTAAGAGGCTTGTAGTATATACATTTGTGTTAGTTTGAGTTGATACCTATTTTATGTATTGCATGACCAATTGTATGCTCAAAAGTTGTTCATTTTGTGTAAATAATTGTAGAGATTATAATTTTATTATATAATTTTTAATAATAATATTAATAATAATAACAATAAATTTAAATTAAAAATATATATTTAATTTTGTTTATTAAAAAAAAAGAAGAAAAAAAGAAAAAGTAAACCAAAAAAGGCTCTCTTCAAGTGCAACAAACACCCATCAGGCAGACCAAGTAGCAGACAAGACACCTAAAGAAAACGTCCCGTCAGCCAAAACACAACATACATCATCACGGAGTAGATGCAGCACAATAAACAAGAGCGCCGCTAAATAACACAGACTACACCTTAGCATAGCATCACTATCACGGGAGAAAGGCAAACCAACACCAAATTATTTTAAGGACTGCTGCTAGAAGACACAGCGACAAACCCGACTAGAAAGCCAAATACTAGTGCCAAATACTAGGCATACACGCCACAAAGAAAACAGGTCTCCAGATGCCCTGCTATAACCAAAATAGACACTAGTCCTAGGTTGAAAGCCACGGGTTTCGACCAAATGAGGCGAAACCATTACTAAACAAACAGCAATAAACTATCCAGAAGACAGTCCAGAAACCAGTGAATCCAGAGAGTCGATAGTCGGCTAGGAATCACTAGACCAGTCGGTAGTCAGGTAGGACTGGAGATACACGGCAGTGATCCCAGTCACACTTGAATCAGAGTTGAGCTGTCCCGAGGTTCACATCGAGACAGACACATGCTAGGAGAATTTGGTTTAACGATTTGAGTAGCGAGTCAGATAAGTTTTTGCAGACCAGCAGATTGGGTCGGGAACTATTAGGATTGTGCCACAAAGTATCGTAGTTACTCTTTGTATGCCTTGGATCAGAGAGACTGTCGAGTATATATTAGGATAGTGATCCAATGTATTGTAGACATTCATTATAAGCATTGGACCAGAGATTCGGTTGAGTCTCTAATTGGAATGTCATTTAAAGTATAGAAATTAATTATATAGCTTGGGTCAGAGAGACTGTGGAATCTATTTTAGGATCGTGCTCCAAGATAGTGTAGACTTTTATTATATGCCTTGGTAGATTGTTGATGTTGTAATCTTCGATATTGTAAATTATAGATTTTGTTAATAGAAAATAAACTGTTGTTATATGTTGAGTTGGCAAGGGTTGAGTCAACTACATTGTCATTATATTGGGACTTGATTGGAAATAATGGGAGAAAATCCATTAATGCACCTTAAGGAAAACACATTCACTTTCGTCGGCCATTGTGTCATTGAGTTTTGACAGTTATTCGAAAAACCAATTTTTTTCTCATAGGCGTTTTATCATTACGTATCATAGTCTTTGTCCTTTTAGAGAGGCTTCACCTCCAACTTTCGCCCTTCGGCCGGTAGGATGTACTCTCATGAGCACCTCATGCTACAGCGAGTTAAAACAAAATGTGCCTCTCGACGTATGCACGTTGTCGCCACTACAGTCGTCATTCCATGTCCCAACTGTCCATGGACATATGCAGATCGAATAGGGCCCTATTACCCAATTACGAACTCATAATCAAGTACATAATTCTAACTGAATTTTTAAAAAGTGGATGTAACAAATGGTCACCACCACTTTTTATGGACAACACACATTGTCAATAACTAACTACTCCCGCCATATATCAGAGCTAGACAAATGTAAATATGAACTTTTCAATCGTCTTCAATACATTACCAATGACAACTCTCGTTTTTCTCCCTTATTCACACTCAACAGACAACATGTGCACTCAGCGTAACCATAAACAACCTTCTCTGCCTATCTCCCCCTGCTGATTCTTTACCTCAGACCATCCATAGCACTCATGTTGTCTCATCCCTTGTGACCTATATATTTCCAATAGTGAGATTTCTATCTTCAGCAAGGGACTTCAGATTATACCCCTCCACACAGCACATGATCGCAACACTCTTATTCCGGCTGTTCATCAATTGCATCCTAGCTTAAGTCCATGGTTCCATTTTCAGGACGGTGAACCGTCTGGACAGTCCTGCAATTTGAATGATATATTCTCCCAGTACGCTTCCCGTAAACATGACTGGTTAATCTTATCAAGAAATAAATAGAAAAATATATCAGCGGGTACTGGACATATAATGACAGAATGATGTTGCTAAAGATCAAAGCAAAACCGTTTGATCTTGCCATTATACAAACATATGCACCAACTACAGATTACACTGAAGAAGAAATAGAACATTACTACGAAGACCTACAACTACTCAAGCCAGTAAAATCAACAGACATTTTAATAGTCATGGGAGATATGAATGCAAAAATAGGGAAAGGAAGACATAAGAACATTGTAGGGCAATTTGGACTAGGGACAAGAAATGACAGAGGAGAACGACTCATAAAGTTCTGTGAAGAGAACAACATGATCATATGCAATACATTCTTTGAACATGAAAATAAAAGATTATATACATGAAAAAGTCCTGGAGACAGAAAGAGGAATCAAATAGATTATATCATGATCAACAACAGATTTAGAAATAGTGTCAAAAACACCAAAACATACCCAGGTGCTCTGGCCATAATCCAGTGCTGTGCAAAATACATGTCAAACTTAAAAAGATAGTACAAAGAAGAATTCAAGAACCACAGATAGACGCATCAGCACTAAAACAACCAGACATACAACAAAAATACCTTGTAGATGTAAGGAATAGATATGAACATCTAATGATAGAATGCATGGAACAATACAGAAGGGAAAATCCAGAAGAGAAAATAGACAATAAATGGGACAGCCTAAGGAAAAGTATTCAAACATCAAATGAAAATTTACCAATAAGAAAAGCCAAGAACAAACAAGCATGGATGATAGATGAAATATTAGAGAAAATATCAGAAAGAAAGAAAGCTAAAATACCCCAAAATACTCAATTATAGACAAGGAGATACGTAACATGTGCAGAACAGCGAAAAAACAACGGCTAGAAACACAATGCAGTGAATTAGAGGAGATGTCCATACAACAGAAGACACAATTAATGCATAAGGAGATAAGGCTGATAGCAACAAGAAAAAACCTATAAATGGGGGTGGGTACATTAAAGATAAAAATGGAAAAATAATATTTGATAAAACAGAAGTACTTACAAGATGGGCATATTATGTGACTGAATTGTTTGACGACCAACGGAACAAAAAACCAACAATACAAAACAACGACGTACCAGCAATACTGAAAACAGAAGTATAACATGCAATGAAATCAATAAAATGTGGAAAGGCTGCAGGATCTGACAACATAACAGTAGACATAATAAAAACTCTAAATTTATTTTGGTGTAGATACTATCTCAGAACTTTGCAATGACATATATGAATCAGGCCACATACCTAGAGACCTAACAACATCAATATTCAAACCACTACTAAAAAAGCCCAGGGCTGTGGACTGTACAGAATATAGAACAATAAGTCTAATGAGCCATTTAACTAAAATACTCCTCAACATAATACATAAAAGAATTAAGAACAAGATAGACACGGAAGTCGGTGAAGAACAATTCGGTTTTAAGAAAAACAAGGGAACCAGAGAAGCTATACTGAGTATCCGGCTAGTGATAGATAAATATATAGAAGTTCAAAAAATGTATATATATTTGTTTCATAGACTACAGCAAGGCCTTTGGCAGAGTCCAGCATGAAAAATTAATCAAATGTCTTCAAGAAATAGGCATAGATGGAAAATACATCGGACTGATTATAAATATATATTGGGAACAAACTGATTCAATAAGGTGTGAAAACAGCTACTCGCCATACATAGAAATAAGAAGAGGGGGAAGACAAGACTGCATTTTATCACCAAGCCTATTTAATATCTACACAGAGAATATCTTTAAAAATATAGAAGAAATACCAGGACAAGATCAATGGGAAAATAATAAACAACCTTAGATATGCAGATGACACTGTTCTTTTGGCAGAAAGTGAACATGAACTACAAAGACTAATAGATCAAGTCAATAAATCAAGCAATGAATATGGACTGGATATAAATATCCAAAAAACAGAAACCATGATAATCAGCAAAGACACAGAAGAACAAGAGCTAAACATAAACATACATGGAGAGAAACTACAACAAGTAAAACAGTATCAATATCTTGGAAACATAGTCACAAATGATGGCAGATGTGAAACAGAAGTTAAAAGGAGAATAGGAATGGCTAAAAGTACCTTCAATGACACGAGGAAAATAGTAATATCTAAACAAATTACAAACAAGTTAAAATGAGAATTATAAATTGCTATATCTACTCTATATTAATGTATGGCTCAGAAACATGGATACTAAATAAACAATTAGAAGACAGAATTGATGCCTTTGAGATGTGGGTATATAGAAGAATTGGGAAGCCGCGTTAGCGCAGTGGTTAGCGCACTGGCTTCGCATATGAGTGGTCCTGGGTTCATTCCCCAGCTGAGGCGGAAATGTTTTCAGATCGCAACGGCTCCCAGGTCGACCCAGCCATAAATGGGTACCGGATTATTCCGGGAAGTAAAGACTGCGAGGGAGAGAAGATGGCTACCGCCCTCATTTGCAGAGCTTGTGAAATGTTCTATCGCTAACATCTCACACCCCTACGGCATTAATAAATGCTATGGGTTACTTTACTTTACTTTACTATATAGAAGAATAGGGAGAACATCATGGAAAGAGAAGAAAATAAATAAAGAGGTGCTAAATACACTTAATGTGAAGAAAGAACTACTAAGAGAAATAAAGATCAGGCAAATAAAGTATATTGGCCACATTTAAAGACCTTACTGAAGACTTTACTTGAGGGCAAAGTCAAAGGGAGGCGAGCAAGAGGTAGACAGAGATACAAGTGGGAGAGTAACATCACACGATGGACAGGTTACAGTCTAGCAGAGTGCACCACCAAGACAAGAGACAGAAGATGTTGGAGATACGTTGCAGCCAACCTTCTTTGCAGAGATGACACTTAATGATGATGATGAATCATGAATGGACAACTAAGTTTGGCGAATTCCAGATCCTGGACTGCTACATCGAGGACACAGAGCGTGACATATGTTTCATAAATCTGCGCCCATGTTTATCCATATTTCTTTATGTCATCAATTCATCCAAATCCGAACCTTAATAAAGTCCGATAACTAATTCTGGGAAACCAGCAGTCCTGGAGATTAAACCGGAAACGTTAACGCTGTTCAAATTGTATAGCATACATTACAAGGAAGTACGTCCATGTGGGACGGGCCCCAGATGAGGGGATGCAACACCTAATGGAATGACATTTGCCGAGTATATTTCACATTTGTAGTTATAATACTGGTCATATAGAATCCTGTTAGAATACAAAGTACTGAAGAGTAAATAGATATTGGACGAAACGTGTTGATCATTGTTCACAAAGACAAAAACAAACATACAAAGAAACGCATAGCCCACTCAGGTTAAAAGCGTGCCTCATGTGGTCAGTAGGTCAAGATCGTATCAGTGTGACCGGGTTTCATCCCCGCGAATTTCCGTTTATTGAATATACGGAACAACTTTAGACATTTCTTTCAAGATAGACTAAATATTTGGTATGCGCAATGCGTTGCAATTTATTGGCACCTAGAAAGTACTTCGGTGGAAGGGAGGAACAGGGTCGTAGATGCAATATTCTTGCGACCCTGAAAAGAATTCATGGTAGTTATGAGAGTATTGTTGGAAGGTGTTGGTGAGGCCCTGAAATGGACTGATTCATGTGCTAAAAGCGTTTGGTACTTACCAAAACGAAAGACAATGCCTGTCCCCTGGAGTCAGTACTAGTTTATTAATTCTGCCAGTGGTGGACTTGTGTCCGTTTTAATGTATATATATATATATATATATATATATATATATATATATATATATATATATATATATATATATATATATATATATATATATATATATATATATATATATATATATATATATATATATATATATATATATATAACTATTAAAAATATGAAAACGGCAAGTGATAAATGTGGGAAATTATAGTGACCTGCAGTAAATACCAGGATTGTTCTAGAACTAAGTTACATTTGGTATTTAGTGCAGACGTCAGCGCTCTGGAATGTACCTTAAATTATAGAATAATCGTGTTTTTCATCGAAAGTCCCCCCCCCCTCCCCTTTTACTACCTGAAGCTAAGTGTAGTAGAACCACCGTATGTGACAGGAACTAGAATGTGTTACAATAGAATCGGTAGTAACATCCAGGCTTAACAATGTCAAATAAACGCACCTCCATATATTTAAGATGCTTCTGAGACCAGTCAATGTATCCGTTGCCTGTAAATAAAAGGTCTCTCAAGATTTATTTAATCAAGGATTGGTCGGAAGATTAACATTTGCCTAGTGCATGTACACATTCTTAAATAGCTTGTTTAATCCATTAAAATTGGGCATGTGTAGACTTCACCTTATTTTTGTCAACATTATCTGTCTTTTTGGGGGGTTTTTTTCTGCACCCAGTACATTTCTTCCGTCCTTGTTGCTTCCGACATTCATGACGCAAATTTATAACAGCTCGACACTTCATCCTATATTTTAATCAACTGTATCAATCAAACACATTACCAATATCAAATAATTACATACGGTATGTATCTAGACGTTCAGATATTTCTCTCTTATCTCCGCCTAACTCAAATGTGTCGGACCATTGGCGCAAATAAAATGGCGACATAACACATTTCTATTCTCTGGACTACATCTGCTTAATATCTAGTAGGCCAACTGTCCTAGAGAGATCCAGCAGGAATTTAAGAATTATGAAGAAATATTATCGCTTTATTTCACGATATAATAGGGAATTATTGATAAAACTCACATTTCTCATTGACTAACAGCTGTGTTAGGTATGATATGTTCAGCTCCTCGCCAGTCGCCTGAATTCTGCTGCGCTGAAAGATCTGGTATTCATTCCTTAGACTAGATTCACCAAAGATTTTTGAACACAGTTACTACTGATGGATAAGAAATAACCCCAGAATTCGTTAAAAAAAATTCCAAGGGATCACTGCATATTTTAATGCATAAACTACATTTGATAAAAGCAATCTAGTGGCTTTGCAAGACTAAAATAATTAAGTTGGGTGCTATCAATTTACGATTATTGCTTATTGCCTACTCTCTAACCCCAGGTGGATGATGGTCAGAATATCCACAGCATAGGGGTGGTGACTAGAAACTTTATTTGGCTATTCAAGGTCTTGACTGTGTTGAATCAATGTTTAGGGATGTCGTGATATTTTCTATCCATTTGTAAAAACTAGGTCTTGCTCTTGCCTTGTATCCGGATCTTCTTATGTTATATCTTCTTGTTGGTAGTTGATTATAGTACATTCTCATTTGATGTCCACACCATTTTATGTGTTGTTTCTCGATGTATTCGGTGCAAGGTCCTATACCGATTCTTCTTAATGTATTCTCGTGATATAGTCGCTTCTTATTGTGTCTAGTTTGGTCACTCTTGCAGCTTTTATCAGAAGTTTCACAGCATACGTTGTAAGTTTTCTCTCTTGGGCTACTGTCAGCGCCAATGGCTTGCATTTATAGCAAAGATTTGTGATTACAATTACGTTGAACATCTTATCTCTTGATTTCCATCTAGATGTTTGAGTTGAGCAGTAATTGTGATAACTGGTATGTCACTATGTTTGCTTTCTGTCATCTTGTCTCAATTTCTCGAATTTTCCGGTGTCTCTGAATATACTTACCATGTATGTTAATTCAGAAGTTTGTTTTACTTTAGTTTTGTTTATTTGTATATTCACTGAATTTGATGACTAGTTGATTTTCATTGCTTCCTTCTTCTGCGTATTTATTTTCATGTTATACTTTGTGTATGAGTTCGTGAGTGCGCTAATATGATCTTGTAAATGATGTTCATCTTTATAAATAAGACATTGCACATCAAAAAATAGTAATTCTTAGAATGTGTTATTTAATTCCTCTTCATATTCTTCTCCTTTTCTAAACTGTTTACTTTCTAGATTTTTATTGTTTTTTGTGTGTTTTTTTTTGTTGGTATTCTGTCCATCTATATGTTAAAAAGTATAGATGAGGCCACACATCTTTGTTTTATCCCTGATTTGTTTCGAAAGATGAAATCAATCTTACTGAGCTTTTGCAGTTCTGGTAAAGGCCTTTTATATTCTCTAGTAAAGGTAAAGGTATGTACCACGTCGAGGATGAAGATAACTCTTCATGTATTTTAGTCACAGCACATATTAGGTGGGAGTGGCCTGTTCACTTCCTTGCTGTATTTACCTTCCCTAACTCATTCGACATTGTAAATCGCGAATAATTATGGAAGAGCGTGGTCAGATGTGGATGTCCAGAAAATTGACCAACGTGGTTCGCAAGTTGCATGATGATATGACAGCCTGTGTGCGAGATGACGGCGCACACTAAACTCCGTGTCCAGTAACTAACGGTGTCAAACATGGTTGCGTCCTGGCTCTGGAGCTCTTCAACAAGGCGTTTTCTGCCTTGTAAAATGATGCGTATCGGAATAACAATCAAGTATTTTTCACAAGCTTCCATATTACCAACAGATATCATGCCACAAATGGCCATGACACATAGCCATAACTGCTATAAAGCCAGAAGCAGACCGTGTAAAAGAAGGATCACAGAAATCATAGAAGTCACAGGAACAAGCTTATAAACAGTACACAAGAAGGCCATCTCCAGAGAACTCTTCCACCCCTGACTCCGCAAGGTAAACAAAGGTCACAGTGTATAGACAGACAGACAGACAGACAATCAGACAGACAGACAGACATATAGACAGATAGACAGATAGACAGATAGATAGATAGATAGATAGATAGACAGACAGACAGACAGACAGACAGACAAACAGACAGACAGACAGACAGACAGACAGACAGACAGACAGACAGAGAGAGAGACAGACAGACAGACAGACAGACAGACAGACAGACAGACAGACAGACAGACAGACAGACAGACAGACAGACAGATAGATTGATGGATGGATGGATGGATGGATGGATGGATGGATGGATGGATGGATGGATGGATAGATAGATAGATAGATAGATAGATAGATAGATAGATAGATAGATAGATAGATAGATAGATAGATAGATAGATAGATAGATAGATAGATAGATAGATAGATAGATAGATAGATAGATCCCCATCGAGGCCAGCTCCTTGGCGTGGAGATGGGGCTTAGTCCAGCCAGCAGAGGCTGGAAACTAAGACTGGCTGTGCCCTCCCACATTCGGGCAGGACCACAGTCTTGCCTAGCAAGTAAAGGTGCTGAAGTCAGCGACATTTGGCCAGAAGGCGCACCGCAACAATCAGAATGTCATGCATTATCGCACATGAATGTCTATATCTGCATTACCCCGTTATGGTGCTAACCCTGTGACGACTCACCAGGCAGGAGTAGCAGTCCACACCATTTTCTATACCTCGGTCCTATACCTCGAAAGGGCCCACCCCATACGACTGGATGTCCTCTTCGATTGCCTTGTGGAGCCAGGAGGCACAAGAGTAATATCACTGACCAACAAATATTACCAACCAATGAGACATCACTTACAATAATGCACTGGAATGCTGAGGGTGTAAATAGCAAAAAAGATGGCTTTAGCAAGAAATTAGAATTAGAAAACACACTTCTTAAGGAACAGGTCAGCATTTGTTGCATACAAGAGACACACCTCAGCAAAGATGTAGCCTTTAAAATCGCAGGTTATCAGTGCTTTAGAGCTGATCGAATAGACAGAAGAAAAGGAGGTATACTAACCCTAGTCAAAAATAATATCAGCGCACATCAAACTGAGCTATACATGGAAGGAGCAGAATATCAGGTCCTTCAACTAAAGACCAAGAACACAGACTTCAACCTACTAAATTATTATTGTCCAAATGACCAGTCCCTTTCCCTGGACACAATACCATACAGAGGAAGACTGATAGTATGTGGAGATTTTAATAGTCACTCACAAAGCTGGGGTTATGACCACATGGATAAAAGAGGAGAAGAACTTGAAAGCTGGCAAGACGATAAATGTCTTCTATTGCTTAATATGCCAAAAGATCCTCCAACATACTACTCAAGAGCATGGCAAACCACTTCCACGCCAGACTTGGCATTTTACTCAGCAGACCTAAACTGGGAAATCAATAGAACAGTGGGAAAGCAACTTGGAGGTAGCGACCATCGACCAGTCCTCCTTAGTATTAAAAATGAACTCACAGGAAATGCATGTAGCCTTCCAAGATGGAATTATAAAAAAGGAAATTGGGACTATTTAAACACCGCAGTAGTGTTTTAGCTGGACAAATAGATATGGAAGAAAAAGACATAAACGCCATAGTCAAAGAGTTCAATAAATGTATTCATCAAGCTGCCAAGGAAGCAATACCAAGAGGAGCACGCAAACAATACAATCCATACTGGAGTGAACAACTAGATCTGCTGCAAGAGGAATTAGAAAAAGCACGGACGGAAGTGGAAAATAACCCAAGACAGGAACATCACAACAAACATCAACACGCAAAAGCTAAATTCCAAAGAGCCAAACTAGAAGCTAGAAGAAAGAGCTGGAAAGAGAAAACAGAGTCCTTAAATTTTGAAAAGAATGGAAGAAAACTGTGGAAATTGGTCAAACAACTAAATGATGAGGGAACAGGAAGAAGCACAAACATAACACTCGTACAGAATGGCAAAATGATTACAGGAAAGCAAGCAGTAGATAATTTCGCTAGGATATTTGCTCAAGACTGCAATATTGAAATTAGTCCAGAGAAACAGCATACAGTGCAGAGCGACCAAAAAAGTAAATTGGAACATGCTCAGACTAGAATCAGTGATGAAAACAGCGCAGATGAAATTATGGATACATTGTTCACATATAGTGAATTGGAATTAGCAGTCTCTAAACTAAAGCTAAATAAGTCCCCAGGAATTGATGAAATATCAAATGAAATGATAAAGAATCTAGGAACAACAGCCAGAAGGAAACTATTGGACATCCTAAATATTAGCTGGACTACTGGGAAAATACCACAAATCTGGAGAGAATCAATTATGGTCCCTTTGCTTAAACCTGGAAAAAATGGAACAACACCAACTAGCTACAGACCAATTAGTCTTACAAGTTGCCTGTGCAAAACAATGGAGCGCATCATAAACCTAAGACTAAATTTTCACATGGAAAGTAGAAAATTCCTTGCACCACAGCAGGCAGGTTTCAGGCAATGCTACTCCACAGAGGATCAAACCACATACCTCTCACAGGAAATTGAGGATGCTTTCCAAGACAAAAAAATCAGTTTTAGTGGCATGGATTGATTTACAGAAGGCCTTTGATAAAGTATGGAAAGAAGGATTGCTTCAAAAAATGAGAAACTACAAGATATGTGGAAATATGTACAGATGGTCGAAAGCCTTTCTTCACAATAGAAGAGCCAGAGTACAAGTAAATGGCAAAAAAAGTAGGAAAGTATTACTACGCCATGGAGTGCCTCAAGGAGGAGTTCTATCACCCACTCTTTTTCTCATATTTATCAATGATCTAATTGAAGAAATACCCTGTGGAACTAAGGCAGCACTGTATGCAGATGACTTGGTTCTATGGTGCACACATGAGAGCGCCATGGTTACCACAAAAATGCTTCAGAGAGCCATGGACATTTTGACTAATTGGGCTGACAAATGGTGTGTAAGTACCAATATAGAGAAGTCGGCAACAACCCTTTTTACACTTTCACCAAAACAAAGAGCAGGAAACATCTATGTAAATAAAACTATCTTAAAGGTAGATGACCAATCCACATATCTTGGAGTAACATTTGATGCCAAAATGACATGGAAACATCATATCAGCAAAGCAGAAACAAAGACTAGAAGGAAGATAGCTATACTAAGAAAACTGAGTGGGACAACTTGGGGAGCTAATGAAAGAATTCTAAAAAATGTATACCAACAAGCCATTCGACCACACTTGGAATATGGTTCTACAGCATGGAGTTCATCATCAAACACTACACTACAAAACCTAGATAGAGTACAGAACCAAGCACT
The DNA here is from genome assembly GCA_034231615.1 of Meghimatium bilineatum. NCBI lineage: Eukaryota > Metazoa > Mollusca > Gastropoda > Stylommatophora > Philomycidae > Meghimatium > Meghimatium bilineatum. The sequence continues at coordinate 24,589,932 of CM067308.1, forward strand.
TAGAATCATTACAGGCGCAATGAGATCCACACCAATCATAGAAATGCAGAATATCGAAGGGATGCAGTCATTGAAAGAGCGTAGAGATACTAAAATTATAATTCATGGAGAAAAGTTTCTTTCCCACCATAGTCA
>CM067308.1:24595066-24796125 GCA_034231615.1 Meghimatium bilineatum
CATCATCAACCCATGCGTCAGGTACTCATTTGCAGCTGAGTCGACTGAAGGAGTGGTTGTGTCAAGTGAGAAATCACAACCCGGATTTGTGTTTGTTTGACCGGACGTGGTTTTACTTGACCCACTGTAACCCGGTGATAACCCTCCCCTTCTTGTCAATAAATGTCCAGAATTCAGAGATAATCCGTATTTAATTAAGTCAAAAAAATTACTCATCCCCCCTCCCTCAAATATATGTGCATACAAAGTGAAAGAATGTAGGTTTTCAATCGATTTTTGGAAAGAAATTTCAAATTCAAATAATTTAATTGGTGTATTAAAATGTTATAATGGCAACAAAAGAGAATGTGAAACATACCGAAGTATCTCAATATTAAGCAACACCTGGAAAATCTATGCAAAGATAATATAGCAATGTACACGATACATCGTCGAACCACAGTTGAGCCCCTCGCAATTTGGATTCAGAAGAGGAGTTAGATGCACAGACGCCTTGTTCACACTGAGGTAAATGAGTTTGAGAACAATAAAATACAACAACGAATTAAACTCAATATTTATAGATTAGGAGAAAGCGCTTGATAAAGTCAACAGAGACATCCTATGTGAGATTCTAGAAATGTATTGTATCAACGGACAATTGTTAAAAAGTATAAGAGCTTTGTATAAAATCTGCCAGTGTGTGGTAAGAACATTAGATGGTATTACAGACGCATATGAGACAAAAACGGGGGTTCGTCAGAGTCAGGGTTGCGTGCTCTTGTCCTTGCTTTTCAATATACACATAGATAGAATAATAAAAGAGGCAAAATGTACAGATGACAACATCACCTACTGTCAAACACATGATAACTCAGAGCAACCACACAATGAACTAAATACAATGTTTTTCGCAGACGATCAGAACATCATATACGAATACGAAGAACAACTACAAAATCATGTTAACTCACTGTCTGCAACATGTAGAAAATTCAACATGAATATTAATACACAAAAGACGGAAACTATGAAAATATGCAGACCACTGAGCCCACTAAACATACAGATAGACAACATAGGAGTAAAACAAGTAACGGAGTACACATATCTCGGTAGTATTTTCACAGAGAATGGACACCTTGATAGAGAGATAGAGACAAGATGCCAAAAGGCAAATGCAGTAACATACCAACTGGCACCGCTACGTCTTCATTCCAAGATCGAGATGGAAGTTTAAAGGCAAATGATTTACAATATATTCCTACTAACATTGTGTTACCAGAGCCAAACCTAGTCTTCACATTACAGAAAGATAGTGACTTGTAAGGTGAGACGAAATGCTTGAGGAAAGCTACAGGGGTCACCAGGCTTGATAGGTTACGAAATCAAGATATCAGGGGGAAAATAAGTATAACGCATTGCACAAAATGCATAGAAAGGCAATAAATCAAGTGGTTTGACCACATTATGAGCACATTATAAACATCATGACAAGCTGCCCGTACAGGCATATAACCAAAAGAGATCAGCTTACAAAGCCAGAAGAAGATCATGAAAAAGATGAATAGAAAACGTCAGGGACATCTTAAACAAACACGGTCATAGCATAGCAGAAGCGTAACATCTGGCCTTGGAACACAACTTCGAACTTCAATCACCCATACGCTTAACAAACCACCTGGGGAAAGATTAAAAACTGTTAACATGAAATTTTGTCAAACTTCCACACCCAGTCAAGACTACAAACCACCACCCACCCCCACCAATGCATGAACAGGTCCTAAATACAGAACATGATGTTTTAGCCGTCCACTGTTCGTAGGAGATGGCACGTGATCTCAATTGAACCCTTGTTCTGTTTTACTTTACAGGTCACGTCATTAGATAATCACTGATATCGTATGTGGCAGTCATTAACTGACTGACTGAATCCGCCAAGTCAACGGCGAAAGTCTGTACAGCGAATTGGGGTGATCTTAGAGATGAGAAATAGATAAAGAAACAAGGAGGTACAGATTGAGAGATGGGGGGGGAGGGAGAAAAATGCGACCTAATTTTTTAACTACTTAATCCACACTCAATTGGAATAGTGAGACACGGGTGGGTGTGGTAACGGGAGTGACCGGAGATTGGTATTGTGACGACACAGGTGGGTGTTGCTAACATGCGCCGCTGCTGATGCAACTCACTCTCTGCTTGGTTATATAAACCGGACTGCATTGTATCTTGTTACCGGTAGATGTTTTCTGTAGAAAATTTGGGTATTTCAATTTTGACTCAGTTGAAAGTACATTATAGAAATAGTAATATATCAGAGTATCTAGTGTTATCAATTCAAGCTGCAGATAGAAATAGTTACAATTAATAGTTGTTCGTAGTCTAGTATTTCCCGACTGCAGAAAGTCATAATTATAGTAAGTACACCATTGCTAGTACTGTTAATTATAGCTCGCAGATCTAGATATCAGTATTTCTACATTATTTAGATAATACTAATGACAGTACACGACTGCATAAAGTCATATTCTTAATTGCCTAATTTGTTTCACATTGGCATCCCTTTAAGTAAATCTAACAAAAGTTACAGAAACGCCAAAATAATTGTTAAAGAATTATCGACTCAAAAAACTTTAACTATCTTCACAATTTGTTCGTGTCACTATTATCTAAACAAAAAAATCAGTAAAACAAGTTTGTGTTATAATTGCACGAAGTTTGACACACACATACACAAGAATTCATGAATTGTCTTTTCGATTACCACAAGACAGCAAGTGAGCAGTTGTCTTCGTGCATCAAGAAATGTGCTGATATCTGTTCAAGAAAGTCGCAGACTTCAATGAAGATACCGCAGAAGTGCGCATGTCAGGAAGTAGCAATGTTAGAAACTGAAACAACGTCATCATTCATATCCATGCCAGCCAGAAGTAATAATGTATGCACTGTACCGGCATTATCTAGAAGATTTGTTGATATTATTCCACAACATACATTCGGCACTTTTAAACAGTATATATTATTTTGCCACAGAATGTTCCAGAAAATAATTTCGATTCTTACCCACAAGAAACCATCTCAAAATGTCAAAGTTGCGATCAGTGTTCTCGCTTTTTCTTTACTTTTAAACTTAGCTTATGTTGACGCTAGAACAGTTGGCGTATGCAGAGGAGTCCCGTGTGCCAACGGGGGTCGTTTAATGGTTGATAATAGTGTATGGGGACATTGTCGATGTCGATGTCTTGATGGGTTTCTCGGTCCATACTGCCAGTACCGAGCGACAGGAAAAAGAAGTATACCCACAAGTTCTGTAGACGGCTATAGAAACAGAATTGCCCGTTCTGAGAATCTTGCACTAATCTCACAGCGTCTTCTGTCATTATCTCCATCCAGAGACTCTTTATCTAACTCTAAAAGATTCCACGTGTATGGAACCACAGTATCTGACGGAAGTGACGATTATTATGATATTCCATCTCCTTATTACCTGAGCAGGAGTCTGGAATCAACAATTAACCCTGACTTAGCAGATCGGCTGAGACGTCTGTTGGTTAAGGAGAACTACATAAGATAACATTACAGGTAAGCATGTAACTTCATTTCTCTCATCAGTAACAAATAATTTGTTAAATCATTAAGGAATAGATTATCTAATCATTAAGGAAAAATTTCTCTAATCATTAAGGGATAATTTCTCTAATCATTAAGGAATAAATTCCTGAATTATAACATTTTAATTCTTCTATACGTAAATGAATAATTTATGTTATAATTCAGTAATATTTTAAATAATATTTCCGTATTTATGAGTTTCCATTGAGAATCGTGGTAATAACGAATGTCTCTCACTCTTTACAAATCGCTATTAATTATTGTGTAAAAGCTTACTGATGATAATCCATTCTACTTCTTGAGGTCAGTCACATTTCTGTCACCTGGCTATCTTATTGCTTCTCATATAAAATTATCATACATTTCATGAGATATCAGCGATATCTCTGTGTGCGTGTGTGTGCGTGTGTGTGTGTGTGTGTGTGTGTGTGTGTGTGTGTGTGTGTGTGTGTGTGTGTGTGTGTGTGTGTGTGTGTGTGTGTGTGTGTGTGTGTGTGTGTGTGTGTGTGTGTGTGTGTGTGTGTGTGTGTGTGTGTGTGTGTGTGTGTGTGTGTGTGTGTGTGTGTGTGTGTGTGTGTGTGTGTGTGTGTGTGTGTGTGTGTGTGTGTGTGTGTGTGTGTGTGTGTGTGTGCGTGCGTGCGTGCGTGCGTGCATGTCAGCAGTTACACACAGAATTCACTAATTAACGAACGATATGACGTTGCATATTTTTAACTAGTTCCTACGGGGAAGGGTCTCCATTTAACTACTATTAACTAACAGACGTGTCTCTGCGAAACTCGTGCCCTCGATGCAATTTTGTGATAACAGAAGCTATGTAAAATTACAGATCAGATTTTTGACATTTGCACGTGTCCAATTGAGTCCCGCCGTGACCATAAATAAATTAATGCTGCTTTTCGTCCGTCAAAGTCGATGATGACCATTGAGCTAAACTAGGATGATGATGATGTAATAGTTGAGTTTAATAGTTGGGAAACTAGCCCTTAATTTTGTTTAAAGCATGGAGGAGTTGCGCATTCGTCGAAAATGAATAATAGAAATGAATAAAAATATAAATGATAGCGAATAATATAAACGAATGGAAATATAAATAACAAAGAATAATATAAACGAATGGAAATATAAATAACAAAGAATAATATAAACCAATGGAAATATAAAGGATAACCAATAATATAAATATAAATGAAACGAATAATATAATATAGTAGCATCGAGGATTTATAAATAGAGAAAAATCATAATGTAGCAAACGAGATTTGAAACAAGTCCGGTCAGACGGACCACTCACCTCGCAGCGTGTCTTCAACCGCACAGCATCCCCTATAGGGATACGCTGTTGAGGGATGCGATATGGTCGAAAATGGAAAACACATTGGTCTGATCAAGCCAAAACTATGAAAAGACATCTAGAACGAGAAGCAGTTAGAAGACTGATACTCCGTCAACTTCTTCCACGTCCTTTCTCAAACTGCTGCAGAATAGCAGGATGTACCTCGTAACGAAATGCACTGTGTCAAGTTTTTACAGCTTAGCTGCAATATCTGCATCTTTTGGTCTGACACATCCAGCTTCAGCGTGGTCTCTAGGTCACTTTGATCGTATATAGAATGTGACAGTCAATTTCACCCATAACCTCCTACGTCACATTTTACGATATGCTTGGAAGGTAAATATTGCTTCTGTTCTTTGCTTCCCTTTACGGGCTTCGATAACATGTAGACGACACGTGTATTTTAAGATATCTAGAACACATAACTCGATGTCACGTGATTAGACATTCCTAGATAACAAAAGTTTCAAGGAGTGGGGAATGGGTGAAAGAAGAAATGTTCAGAAGGAGACATGACTGGTAAATATCAAGCATTGGACAGGGTCTGAAGTTTCCCAACTCATCAAGATGATTAGAGAATAGAGATGCGTGGGGATCTTTCTGTACCAAATGTCTCAATGTGGCACTCTGTTGACCCTGACGAAATATAGGTTTATTATTATTATTATTATTATTATTATTAATAGTCAGACGTATCAGCTTATCTGTAAATATGGACACAACACTTTCCATTTTCAGACAACATCCTGATAATCTTCAAGAAATTTGGGTTTGGTAACGTAAAATGCATCTCCTGTGATTAGATACACTTCTTTCAACCGTAGATGTTAATTTAGTTATTTCAGAACTTTACAAACATCAGGAAATAGTGGAGGTCACGATAGTGGTCGACCACTAGAGTTTCACGATCTTTGGTTTTAACCGGATTTAGGAATATTATAACCAGCTCAGAAGAACAAGAATAACCGTAAGGAGCTCATAACTGTATCTTTTTTCCCCTTCCTCAACACAATTAATCTATCCTTAACTAAAATGTATTTTATGGCTGTCAGTCCATGCCTCTCAAAATCAGCATCCTGACCAAAATAATAGCTCACTTCATTTATGCACGTGCGCCCATAAGAACCGACAACAAACTTCCTGGAAATAGCAACATACCTCCTACATCCTTTATTACAAATTATGTGTTTGCTATTAAATATGTGTATTCAATAGGAGTTTTTGCAGACACTAAAATAATTGCGCGTGTACTTATTTATTCGTCTGAACTTGCGTATATCCGCAAACTATTTTTTAAAATCTGTAATCAACATCCTGGTCATAATTGTCTTAATATCCAGTTTAATATTTGAAATAACCGGTGTATTCATCATTATTTTGTTCTGTAGTTCCAATTGTTGTCTGTGTTACATTTTGTTTTGTTGAGTTTCTTTTGAACCGATCACGGCCGTAGTTAAGGGTGTTGATGTTAGTGTCCCCTATATAACAATTGCATATACGCAGAAATCTGTATACTTGGCCTCATTCATTTTGAACAGCATTGCAATTGGGAAAACCGACCTTAACAAATCAGGCTCCATCATAATGTTCTATTTACACTGGTGGTTTGTTTCTATTTCAGGGAATGTAAACACAATTATACAAGCATTTTTACACAGAACAGCGCGGTATCCTAGTTGGCGGTGAGCTTCATTACTATCACCGGGTTACAGCGTGTCAGGTTCGAATTCAAGTCCGGATTAAACATAAATCCGGGTGTTTATTTCTCGCTTGAGACGACCACTCCTCCAGTCGACTCAGTTGTAAATGAGTGCCTGACGCATGAGTTAGAGGAGTAAAGACAGCAAGAAAGAGAACTGACCACCCCACTGAATAGTTGCTTCGGCTTAGTACAAGAAGCGTTATCTTCATCCGCGACGGCAGGTAGCTACCATGGGACCTACCTGTGTCTTTACTCACAATTGTATACGTAAGTCGTGTGCACCCAGGTCCAAATTATGTGCGCTAGCGCACGTTTGCAAAGCTTTCGGAAATAGTGGTTTGGGGGGGGGGCGGGAATTCCCCCCAGTTTAGTAATGCAGAACATGACTTTTAATACTAGAAACGTAATAGATGGGCCACAGCAAACCCACCCAACTTCCGTAGCGATTTTTTTACACAAAAAATGTAGTGAAACAAGAAAACACTCGATTGAAAAAGGTAACATCCAAATCTTAAGGGAGACGGATCCAGAGCACTGGTAACGATGGCCTTCGAATATGTTGCTGTTTTTGTGTTTTTCTTTCTTGTTTGAGATCTGGTTTCAATAGACCTGTGATTCTGGTATTGAACCTGTCATGTAATGTAACAGCGCGCGCAAAGTTCGTTAACTAAATTGAATAGTGATATCTCGGATCTGATTCGTGAGAATATTTGGTAGGACGCTGACTCACAGTAAAATGTTGAATAATGGTAGATCTGAATTCGAGATTGGTGATTAAACTTCTATGTAGAATCAGTAACAGTTTAAAACCTTAGTAGCAATACACTATGTAAGCCTGCTATTAGACAGCGTTATGGTTAAATATGTCATTATACGAGGTCAGCTAAGGCCAAGAATAAACCTGAGATTATCCAAGGTTTGTAAAATGTTACATTAGACAGGGTCATTGTTAAACCTTTCATTAGACAAACTCATGGTTAAACATAAACATTATAGTTCATGATTACACCTGCTATTAGAAACAGTCTTGATTAATCCTGCCATTACATATGGTCCATCATAATGATCGTCTAATGCTTACTCATACAACTTTGCAATCAATCAATTATATGACAACATCCACAGTGCTAAATCATAAATTCTTAAAAAATACAATGACGATCATGTATCCAAGCCTGGGGTACACCAAAGATATGAGATTAATTAGCTTGCATGTCAAGGTTACGGTTATAATATGCGATTACTCGCATATTCATACCACTGATACAGCGAGGATATGATATTATTCACTCATTAAACCAGGGATACAGTGAGGATATGATATTATTCACTCATCCAAACCAGGGATACAGTGAGGATATGATATTAATCACTCATTCAAACCAGGGATACAGTGAGGATATGATATTATTCACTCATTCAAACCAGGAATCCAGTGAGGATATGATATTATTCACTCATTCAAACCAGGGATACAGTGAGGATATGATATTAATCACTGATTCAAACCAGGGATACAGTGAGGATATGATATTAATCACTCATTCAAACCAGGGATACAGTGAGGATATGATATTATTCACTCATCCAAACCAGGGATACAGTGAGGATATGATATTATTCACTCATCCAAACCAGGGATACAGCGAGTACACAGCTGGATACATCATCACTCATTCCCTGGGATACAGCGACAATATATTTACAATATTTTTTCCGTCTAAAGTGTTAAATTTCAAACTCCCGCAGGATTTTATTTTGACAGGAGGACCATTGCCTTACTATATTTCCAGCATGATGCATCTCAGAGAATGGTAATGCGCTGTATCACCGTTTAATTTGTGCCAATGGCCCAACACATCCGTCGTAAGAGGATATTGGCATTCAAACTTCCCATTTAGAATAATTGGATCGAAGAAATTAAGAATCTAGCTTTAGGATTGGGACAGAATGTGTACGAATTATCATAATACCATGATCGCTTGTCGCTAGAGATAGGTAAGATTTGATGAATCATACATTTATTTCTTATCCAGCACCGTAGACAGGAAATACCTGATGTATCGTCCATTTGCTTGTATTTCAGCGCCGCAGATGCAAATTTAGTAACGGAGGGGCTTTACTTAAACATTTAAAAGGGCTTATCACCACGTGTTGTTTATGGAAATCTATATGGGGGCTTAATTTTTTGATGGAGGGACGGGGATCTTTAAGAACATGTGTGTGCGTGTGTGTTTGTCTGTGTGTCATTTACATCATCTTTCTTGGAACACACTTTTATGCTAATATTTGCTGCAAAATTGAAACGACGACTCTTGAGTCACATTATTGCAATGTTTCCGCCCGCTGACCAGCAGACCAGGGTTTCGAGTCCACTCGTTATTCTTTGTGTAAAATAAAAATTACTCCAGTGGTTCACCCAGCGACAAAGGGAGTAGGGCACCAGGGCTCATGCTTTGGAAAAGTTGAGGAATGATGCGCATTGCAACTGAGCAAGTGCACAGCTGTTTCTAGGCAACCACTGTCTAGACAGCTGAGCACTTTTGGAAAATTGTGAGTTGCTGCTCGTTCACAACTTGTGAACGTTCACAAGCTCGTTCACTTGCTCGTTCACAAGTTGTCCAGCTCGTTCACAACTTGTAGTACTTTGACCGTGATCTTACTCGTGTTCACATTGATTCAATGGTAGATGAATAGGTCACAATATGTAACAATATCCCCTAAAACGTACCAGATCAGGCCAGTAAATTAATCATATATATAATCGACACATAATATATCTAGATAACTTTAATTTAGAAATTAATTTTACGGTAATTTATCAAAATAGGTATATATATATATACACGGTAATTAAAAAATATTATTGCATATATCTAAAAATGTTAAGCAAAGAATATTTTTAAATGTCATTTTCGTTTTCAGCAACCCTAAATTAGTTATGATCAACTTTTTTTACTACTGGTACAATTTTGATGTTGACTAGCGATAGATCGCAGAAGACTACTTAAAACACAACAATCAACTTAATACACAATAAAGATTTGATAATACATAAGCATCGACGTTTCGACAGAAGGTCTTTATTAAGAAACAACATAACACTTTTCTTGTTTTTGCTGTTGGATTACAATTTGATTGTAGCTGCTACTTATTATCTACAATTATGTGTGAAATGTTTATAGTACAACCACAACATACTACAGTGAACTGACTGTGAACTCATCCCTACGAAATTGTCGACCATCACCTTTTTTGAATGTTCAGCACTAGATGATTTAAGAAAACTGCTTCTCTCTCCAAGGCCGGATAAATCGAACACCTTTTATGGATCAAAACAACAGCTCAGAAACATATGCATATATATACCATGGGGGTTGATCAAGAGCATGAACATATGCATCAGTAACCAACTACCAACCAGCCAGCCAACCAAATAACCAGCTATCCAACAAACTAGCCAGCCAACCACTCAACCAGCCAACTAACAAACCATCCAGCCAGTCAAATAACTAACAAATCAGCCATACAACCAGTCAATCAACCACGTTACTATCCCTCTCTTTAATTATGTTATAGTTTAGTATTTTTCTCTTGTCTGTGCGGAAATGGTTTGGGTTTTTGAGACGCCTACTCAGGGCTAACAAGAATCAATATGATGGCTAACAAGAATCAATACCAAGGCTAATAATAATAAATATAGAGACTAACAATAATTCATATAAGGGCTAATAACAAAAACTTTCAGAGTTAAATAATACAGGACACCACAAACACTAAATCATATGAAACATGGCATTAGATAGACACAGAACACCACAACCACTACAGCATAAGAGACACGGCATTACGTGGATACACATAACACTAACACAATAGATCTCCATATTTACAACTAATGCACGCACGATAAACACCAGATACTCCAAAATAGTCCAAGACTATAAAGTCACAATAAAATAAAAAGTCATCACGTTCCTATGCAATCATAAAATATTCAGGTCTAAGGTTGAAATATCATACGTGGGCTCAAACTAGTTGTAATCTCTTACTCAACAAACAATTGGCTCAAACAATTCTGTACAAGAAATGATAAATTTAAAAAAAAATCGTGACACTTTAGTTTTTTATTTTAGTTCTCTTGAAATCTTTGTTGTTATTATATATTTGGTCTCAAAATCATGTTCAACCATATTTGTACATAAGCCAGAGATGGGCATCCCTTTTTTTTTGGGTCGGCAGGCCAAATTCACGTTAGTCTGGATGGTATGGGGTTACACCTGACTCTAGTGTTAGGAGAGATTTCTTTTCTCGTGATTAAAGGTACCGTCCCAAGATAAAGTAAAAAAAAAACGTTTTCGTCTTTCATGAAAAGATGCAGGATGACACTCTGTCCAAAAATCTGACTTCGTTCTGAAAATGTATTGCACTCTCGTATGTTCACATAGTTCACGTAATCATTTTTCTCTTTCTTGATTCTTCTTCTCTTTATTCTTTATTAGTAGCTGGCTTCACAGCACACGGGACATTCCCATAAGTGCCCCGCCCTCCGCTCCAGCATCCATCCCAGTGTATGTTGACTCAGATTCCCGGTCAGGTATTGATTGTGTAATCTTCCGGACTTTCAAAAAATTTACTTTTCCTCCTCTCACCTCTAGATACTCCCATTTCTAACATTCTCTATATGTGTACGTTCTCAGCCTCATTGACATCATCTGCGTCTTGAAATGAATTTATTACTGTCTTCAGTAAATCTGCTTTATCTCTTCTCAGCTTTGTGCTGTCTATCGCCGCATTGCCTACCAATAAGTCGGCTCTCTAAATTCCTCTGACCCCAGCATGACTAGGCCAGTATGTGCTGAAATGTATGTGCATGGCAATATCTCTTCTGGGCTGTATGCACCTAGGTTATTTGGGAGAACACCTTTTATCTCTAGTTCCCTGGTTATGCGTCTAGCAACAATTCGTTCCAGAATCTTACCGTACACATTCTGCAGTGTGATGATGTGATAACCTTTTATGTCCGTAGAATCTTTGCCTGGTTTTGGCACGGGTATAAGATAGCTATGTAGCCACTCCTCTGGTACTACTCCTGTTTTTAGACTCGCATTATAATCGTCTGTTATTTTAGCTAGCATATTATCCCCAATGTCCTTGAGTATGCTGTACCTGATTCCACCCGGGCCTGGAGCGCCATCGGATGCATTCTTAATAGCTAGTTGCACTTCTTTAACATTTGGAAGCTGGTGTTCTTTGGTCCTAAATCCTTGATGGATGTCAGGATATGCAGCATTTCTTTGCGCTGATCTAAGTCACCCTGATTAGTTTGTTGAAGATATCTATCAAAGAAAGGTTTGCCTTTCATATCATCTGATATCAATGTCTGCCCTGTGTCGTCCCTTACGCTTGTACTGTTTTTCGATTTTATTCTCCGCTTCATTGACCTATGTAGTTTCCAAAACTTGTGTAATGCTTTGTCTGGCGTAACCTCCTACACATCTTCTTTGCTACTTCGGCACCTTGTTTAAAAGACTCATTTTATCTTCTTCATTGCACTCTGTGCCTCCCGTCTATCACTGAGTGTGATGTTTGCCTGTTTCCTAATTCGATGCCAATTCTTTGATCGCTTGCTTTTTAAGTAGCCATATTACCTCTGTGTCTTTATTTTACCATGGCTGTTGGATCTTAGTTCTCACCCACTTGCGTTCCATGCCTTCTTTCTCAAGCTGCTAAGCACTGATTCTTTCGTACGCGCATATCTAAAAGGGTGGTGAATCTTGATCAGTCTGTCTTGACGCCCTTTCGAGAATCTTATGGCGCACGGCAAAAGTCGATCCCATAGTATTTAAGAACTGTCCATCTCGCATCTATCGCTCCATGACCTGACATCAGTGCGAGGTCAATGTAGGAGTCACTATCTTTGGTTGCTAATCTAGTTATGTTAACGCAGTTCGGAAGAGTTAGGTCAGCCTCGAGTAGCTCTTGATTTAAAGCCAGTCCTTGAGGGTTATTTGGGTTTCCCCAAGAGACATTTCATGCATTGATTCTTGATTAGAAACTGGCTTCACAGCACGCAGGACATTCCCATAAGTGCTGCGCCCTCTGTTCCAGCAGCCATCCCAGTGTATGTAGACTCATAGTTCCGGTCAGGTGTTGATTGTGTAATCTTCGGGACTTTCCAAAAAATTTACTTTTCCTCCCTCTCACCTCTGAATAAGCCCATTTCTAACATTCTCTCTATGTGTACGTTCTCAACCTCATTGACATCATCTGCATCTTGAAATGAATTTATTACTGCCTTCATTAAGTCTGCTTTATCTCTTCTCAGCAATGTGCCGTCTATCGCCGCATTGCCTACCAATAAGTCGGCTCTCTCGTTTCCTCTGACCCCAGCATTACCAGGGCAGTATATCCATGTACTGCTCTGGACAACTGAGTTGTTCAATAAGTCCCACCATTCTTTACTTCTTAGCATGAACTTGTCTATCTTGCGCAACATGCTTTGAGAGTTTGTGAGTATTACCGCGTGTGTTGATGTATCAGTTATCAACCAAGTAAGAGCTGATGTAACTCCCTCTATCTCCATCCTCATGCTCGATGTGACAGTAGAATATGCTGAAGATTTCTTACGCCCTTTCTGTAGTCAACAAAACCCCAACCGCTTTTATTTGTGTTTCTGCTAACAGATCCATCTGTGTATATAATTAAGTCTTGTGGTTTCGAGTGCAGTTGGGCGAGTTCGTGCACTGGATCCTGAGCCCTGACAGCCGTTTTTTTTTCGACACGCTTTATCTAGTTGTATTATTACTTTAGTCAGTAATTTCTTCTCAGTGTCTACCTCCACCCATTCACTGCCCTTTCCTATTTCTTCAAATTCACATACTCTTCGCAGTGTGTCTTCAGCCTCTTCCACCCATGATCTGCCACGCTTAATTCGTTTTCCCTTTGACTCATCTAGACGATGGTGTAATGGGTGGTGGTTGTATTCTGTTACTTTAAGGTACGACCTAACTTGTGCTACCTGATGTCGCACTCTAATGCTGGGGAGATCAATCAGAAATCTCATACCAGAGATGGGTGTATCTCTAGTACACCCCAGTACCGCTCGCATCGCCTCATTTTGAACTTGTTCCAATCTATGGACTTATGTCTGTGACAAAGTTAGTAGGTTTCATGCATTGAAATCCTCGCAAACCAGTAGGATTTGTTCATGGAGATGCTCAAGTTCGCTAATGAACTCCCAGTCGCCAGCGTTAATAAGTCCCATGTAGATGTTAATATTCCACCATTTTTCTCTTTACCACTGTTATCGTCCTAGTCTACTACTTGCCTACTACAGCTTTTGATTTCACTTTTTTTTAACATTAGAATAATGCATATAGTAATTTATATCAAACCTTGTGGGCCAGAAATGTTTACTTCATTGGTCGTTATTGACTCTCAGGCCATATTTCTTCAACCTCTGAAATAAACCAAGTAATGATGAACTTCGTTAAGATCAAAGGGCTGGCTCCATAACATCATCATAGAAAGAAAGCTGTGTTGTCGTTTTTTTTTTTGGGGGGGGGGGGGTGGTGGGGGAGGTGGTCATGTAAAGATGCATAACAGCATGGACAGATTCGCTGAAGGCAGAGTTAACGGCAACAGGGGAAGAGGGCGCCCAAAACAATGATGGTACATTGATATATCAAGGTTGCTTAATCATGTCTCTAGCTGCGGAAGGTCATCTCGCCCAGAATCACGGAATTTTCGGAGAATGCATAAGGAATACCACGTTCTGGGAAGAATATGTCACATGAGAATGACGAATTTGGAAACAATAATAGCTTATTGGTTAGAGGTTAAGGTAATTTAAAGTGAATAGCACTGTATAGCAGGGAAGCTGAAATACTGTGATAGTGATGATGAATGATGCTGACACGGATTTCGTAATAATGGTGAATGAGGCTGGTAGGGGCGTCGAAATATTGTTACAATGATGGTGAATAGGACTGGCTGAGGCTTTATAATAATATGACAATGATGGTGAATGTAGCTGGCTGGAATTTCGTAATATTGTGACAGTAATGGTGAATGAAACTGGCATATAGGTTTTAATAATGGGTGAATGAGGCTCTCAGATATGTCCCTGTCAGTCTCATTTGCCATATTATTATTACCTCCTGCAAATCTTATCCACCAACACTATCCCATTATCATTGGGCTCTCAGTGATGTCATAATAATTTGATGGTGATGGTGAATGAGATTTGCATAACGTAATAATAGTATGCCAATGATGGCGAGTCAGACTGACAGAGATTTGGCAATAATGAGACAGGAATGCTGAATGAGGCGGGCAGGAATTTCATTCCCCCAAAAAGGGGCAAATAAAGCAAAATTGTTTATCTTCGATGCGTTCCGTAGAAGGTGGTGACTAAGGAGGATGTGGGATATGCTGACTTCCGATTCTATATAGAGTCAATATCATCATCATCATCAAGTGCCGTCTCCGCAACGAAGGTTGGCTGCAACGTATCTCCAACATCTCCTGTCTCTTGTCTTGGTGGTGCACTCTGCTAGACTGTAACCTGTCCATCGTGTAATGTTACTCTCCCACGTGTATCTCTGCCTACCTCTTGCTCGCTTCCCTTTGACTTTACCCTCAAGTAAGGTCTTCAATAGGGTGTCATGTCTTTTAATGTGTCCAAAGTATTTTATTTGCCTGATCTTTATTTCTCTTAGTAGTTCTTTCTTCATATTAAGTGTCTTTAGCACCTCTTTATTTTTTTGTTTTCTTCTCTTTCCATGATGTTCTCCCTATTCTTCTATATACCCACATCTCAAAGGCATCAATTTTGTCTTCTAATTGTTTATTTAGTGTCCATGTTTCTGAGCCATACATTAATATGGAATAGATGTAGTATTTTATAATTCTCATTTTTAACTTGTTTGTAATTTGTTTAGATATTAATAATTTCCTCATGCCATTGAAGGTACTTTTAGCCATTCCTATTCTCCTTTTAACTTCTGTTTCACATCTGCCATCATTTGTAACTATGTGTCCAAGATATTGATACTGTTTTACTTGTTGTAGTTTCTCTCCCTGTATGTTTATGTTTACCTCCTGTTCTTCTGTGTCTTTGCTGATTATCATGGTTTTTGTTTTTTGAATATTTATAATTACTTGATGTATTGACTTGATCTAGTAGTCTTTGTAGTTCATGTTGACTTTCTGCTAAAAGAACAGTGTCATCTGCATATCTAATGTTGTTTATTATTTTCCCCATTGATCTTGAGTCCTGGTGTTTCTTCTATATTTTTAAAGATATTCTCTGTGTAGATATTAAATAGGCTTGGTGATAAAATGCATCCTTGTCTTACACCTCTTCTTATTTCTATGTATGGAGAGTAGCTGTTTTCACACCTTATTGATGCAGTTTGTTCCCAATATATATTTCTAATCAGCCTGATGTCTTTTCCATCTATGCCTATTTCTTGAAGACAGAGTCAATATAGGATCTTACTAATCTGAAAGAGTATGAGAATGAACGCAGAAGAAGTCTTTACTTTTTAAAAATGGGAACAGTGTTGACAGATTATCTCAAGAAATGTAGGTCACATAAATCTAGCTATATTATGTATGTTCTTGTACATGACACCAATGACACCACTGACATTATTGACACCACTGACATTATTGACACCACTGACATCACTACATGAAATGTTGTTCTTTTTCAGATGATCAAGATGTCAGCATTCATCATTTCCCTGATCTAACCCAGAGAATACGGTCTAACTGGATTCATCATGTCAACATGGATTAGTCAAACTGGCGTCTGAAAGTGAAATCGCTCAACCACACACTCAATACAGTAGTTTTCGAGAGAAAAAGTCTCACTAGTTTATTTATTTGCTCCGGCTTCGTCCTCATTACTGGGCCATTATTATGTTTACCCAAATTTGAATATGTATTTCTTTGTGCTAATTTTCTCTCATAACGGATTATAAATGGTGCCGTGTAAACAATTTTTAAAAAAAACATAACTCTTTAATCACATTTTTCAAATGTACATACATATACAGTGTCTAAGTTTTGGCCACATAGACATTTTAGAGACAGGGACACATTATAGACAAGGTTAAAACCTGAATGTACTACTTCTGTGAGTAATATTCTCTTCTTTCTTCTTCTTCAGGGTTCATTCTCAAACGACATCTGGATCTTTCATCCAGCAGAAAAACAGTCCTAGTAGATTTCCAGCAAGATGTAGTCCAGAGAATGGAAATGTTATCTATAACCTCTTTGTTTGCGCCAATGGCCCGACACATCACCTTTCGAGCCATTACAGAATTAGAGTAATACGCTGCTTAGCTCATTTTTATGACAATCAGTAGATTGTCGAAAATAAAACATCGACACAACGTATTTGCTTTCTCTGGACTACATCCTGCTAGCAATCTAGCAGGTTTATTGTCGTGCAATAAGGCAGATCTAGCTGGAGTTTGACAGTAAACTACGAAGAAGAAGTTTATTTATGCAAAGGTAAATGTTTTTTATCTAGGGCAGAACCGTAGATTCACCTTCAGTAAGGATTTTTTTCGGGGGGAGGGGGGGGGGTGTTTCTTTAAAGAAAAGGTAATTAGCTCATTTTTGTAGATTGTTCCACTTTCAATAAATCTTTCGTTAATTCTTTTTTGAACAATCGTTAAAGTAGTTTAATAACCCTTCTTTTGGCTAAATTGCAAGTACTAAAAGTTATGTTTCTATTTCCTTGGCGGATGGGGTTGTTTTCAACCTCAAACCCCCACCATCCACCGTAGTAATATACAGACTTAATGGTGAGCTTTCTCTCATATCCGAAAGACTCCAACATTCAGCTGTACGCAATATTTCCAACAGAAATATTCTATTAGGGTGGAGTCTATGTAGGAATGTTCGAATGCATTTTCCACTTATTTTCATGCAAACATTTCATTAAATCAAAGTTTGCAGCCATTTTTTAAAATATTTCACAATGATGATGATATGAAATAATCCCTTGAGATGTTGACAGTCCATGGTCTTTCGGATAAAATCACATGTTCTTCTCAGTTATACAACTGAGGCGACAACTGCATCTAAATAAGGTTGTCTTAAAGACATTGTTGTAATAGGCGAGATTATGGATGTACTTTAGTCCCCGGAGGGAGACATTCCATTGCCCCAGTATCCAAAGATTATCACGTCCTGTCAGTTTGGTTACTTCTTTGCCACAGCTTCCACAATAGAAACACGTAATTATAAATCGCAGTTTAAGATCTGTTAATAAGAGAGACATTCTCAATATCAGATTTTCTTATATGAAAATACTTGATATTATGTATAAGAAATGTATTATTGTGATAACATTTTTTTCAATATTAGAACAAGCGCTGATATCAAACCATTTGCTAATATAACTGTGTGATATGATATTACAATACATATGTGCAATACTTGTGTAGTATTTATTCTCTATATTTGAGAAAATTTGTCCACGCAAGAACAAGTATTTATTTATCAATGAGAGAACATTATGATATATATGTTTTTAATCTATGTAAGGACAATACATAATGTAAGAAAGTTATCGTATCAATGGAAGATCATTGCTCAATATAAAAACATTATCATGTGGTTGGTTGTTTCGTTGCTGACTCAGCGGAATATTACCATATCAATGTCAGAACAGTGTAAGATTTAAGAACATTAGCTTATAACTCTCATAGCATTGTCCCACTGAAGAACATTATCATATTAATATCAGAACATTGTTCTATGCAAGAACATTATCATTGGTTAATTCATCAGTTGGTTGGTTGCTGACCCAGCGGTACATTATACTATCAATGTCAGTACATTGATACACGTAAGAAAATTATCATATGGTTGATTGATTGGTTGGTTCCTTGGATACTTAGTAATAATAGATCAATAATGACCAAGCGGAACATTATTCGACCAATGTCAGAAAATTGTTCCATGTAAGAACATTATTCAACCAATGTCCGAAAATTGCTCCATGTAAGAACATTATTCGACCAATGTCAGAAAATTGCTCCATGTAAGAACATTATTCGACCAATGTCAGAAAATTGCTCCATGTAAGAACATTATTCGACCAATGTCAGAAAATTGCTCCATGTAAGAACATTATTCGACCAATGTCAGAAAATTGCTCCATGTAAGAACATTATTCGACCAATGTCAGAAAATTGCTCCATGTAAGAACATTATTCGACCACTGTCAGAAAATTGCTCCATGTAAGAACATTATTCGACCAATGTCAGAAAATTGCTCCATGTAAGAACATTATTCGACCAATGTCAGAAAATTGCTCCATGTAAGAACATTATTCGACCAATGTCAGAAAATTGCTCCATGTAAGAACATTATTCGACCAATGTCCGAAAATTGCTCCATGTAAGAACATTATTCGACCAATGTCAGAAAATTGCTCCATGTAAGAACATTATTCGACCAATGTCAGAAAATTGCTCCATGTAAGAACATTATTCGACCAATGTCAGAAAATTGCTCCATGTAAGAACATTATTCGACCAATGTCAGAAAATTGCTCCATGTAAGAACATTATTCGACCAATGTCAGAAAATTGCTCCATGTAAGAACATTATTCGACAAATGTCAGAAAATTGCTCCATGTAAGAACATTATTCGACCAATGTCAGAAAATTTCTCCATGTAAGAACATTATTCGACCAATGTCAGAAAATTGCTCCATGTAAGAACATTATTCGACCAATGTCAGAAAATTGCTCCATGTAAGAACATTATTCATTAATTTAAATTGTGCAAGGTCAAAGCATTAATGAAGCAACTCTAACATTTCCAAATGAATAAGCACATGTTACGGTATAAACTTAATGAGAATAATAAAACATCTCATTATTCAAATAATCTCACTTTTTCCAATACTAGTTCTAGACAGCCATATGGCTGTACGCGTGTGTTCGACGACAACCGCCTGTGCAGTTTAGTAACTGTTTCCTCAGTATCGAAACCCGACCGCCCGGCTCGGCAGTCTGTCATGGAATCTCTTTTTTTCAACCCAACTCCCAAGTTCCTCCAAACTTCCTACCAATCAGAGCCGTTCATCTCCCCAGAGGAAAACCTCTGACCAATGAGGAGTCATCAATCTGGTCATACAATAAACACACGTTACCTCAAAACAACTTCAGACCAATCCTAATGATTCTATATGGTCATTCAATAACGCACGTTGCACATTCATAACTTACTTTGGAAATACTGACAACTTCAGACCAACCAGAATGTTTCTATCTGGCTATTCAATCTAACTATTATAAACAAAAGGTCTGACACATACTTAGATAGATACACGTTTGCATTTGATCATCGCTTGACACGTTCTTAAATGTACACACGTGTGCATTGTGTGTCAGCAGCGTCCGTAGTGACAACAGTAACACAAGAGCTGACCATGCAATGTGTGGCATTCCACGCCGTCAATATCTCACTATCTGTGAAGGGTTCTCGCTTCTTACTGTGAAGCCCGCTGCTTGCGAAGGGTTCTCTATATTGTCAACTGTGCCTACAGGCTTTGTCGGCAAGAGTAGGGCGCAATACTGTCACATCTTTAACCTCATCGTTGTCATTTTGCAATGAATTTTGGTCTGCAGTAATTGAATCAGCTTTATCTCTTCTCAGCATATCGCCACATTGCATGCCAATAAGTCGGTTCTTCGTTTTCACTGACTCCGTCATACCAAGGGCAGTATATCCATGTAATGCTCTGGAAAATTATTTCAATAAACCATTCCTTTCCCAGTATGAATTTGTCTATCTTGCGCAACATACTTTGAGAGTCTGTGAGTATTACGGAGTGTGTTAATGAATCAGTTATCAACAAATTTAGTGCTGCTGTAACTCCCTCTATCTCCATCCTCATGCCCGAAGTGATAGTGGAATATACAGATGATTTCTCAATCAATTTTACGCCGTTTCTGTAGGCAGAAAAACTGCAATCGCTTTTATTTGTTTTTCTGTTGACTGTGTATATAATCGGATGAAAAATATATGGAAAACAACAACGTTACAAACTTTTATTTTACCGGTTGCAACATACGGCTGTGAAACATGGACCCTAAGTAAAACAGCGGCAAAGAAGATCAACGCCTTCGAGCTGAAATGTTACAGGAAGATACTTAGAATATCATGGAAGGATAAAATCAGAAAGTCAGACATTATAAACACATTGAATATTCCAGAGTGTTGGTTACTATACACAATAACAAATAGAAAACTACGCCTGTTTGGTCATATAAAGATACACAACAGTTTAGAGAGACAAATAATGGAGGAAAGAATGCCTGGAAAGAGGAGAAAGGGCAGACCAAGAAGACTATGGACTGACGACATTAAAGATAACGTGAATACATCGCTAGAAAATGCAAGCCACATCGCCCAAGACAGAGAGAGGTTCAGAGAGTTCATTGGGAAGACAACGTTCTGAAAGGAATACGTCACATGACAGTGTATATAATTTTGTCTTGTGGTTACGAGTGTAGCAGGGCGAGCTCGTGCACGGTAACCGGAGACTTAACACCAGTCCATTTCCGACACGTTTTATCTAGTTATATTATTACGTTGGTCAGTGATTTTTTTATCAGTGTCTACCTTCACTATTCACTGCCCTTTTATATTTCTACTAATTCACGTAGTCTTCGCAGTGTGTCTTCAGCCTCTGCCATCCATGATCTGTCTCACTTGATTCGTTTTGCCATTGACTAATCTAAACGTTAGTGTAATGTGTGATGATTGTATTCTGTTACTTTAAGATACGACTCAACCTGAACTACCTGATGACGCACTCTGATACTGGACAAATCAAGCACTAACATGTTATGTTTTCAAGTATAACTACTCTACTTTTCTAGATATACGTTTTATTTTGTGCTGATATGATAGCTCATCCATCCCTCTAACTAAGAACAGACTAAAAATAAACCAACATAATATGAAATTCATCCAAAATTAAAATGTGCCTTTTTGCCAAATGCAGTGTGTCCGTGTGTTCGTCCATCACAAGTAATGATGAACTTTTGTTACATTAGCTTTTGAAAATTTAGTTACTATTATGTTCATGCCTAATAGTTCGTAGATGGCTTATAAGATCTATTCGAGCTGCAACTGTCCTTGGACAGTTCGGGTGTGGAATAAACACTGTAGACGGATTTTAGTCTATCCATACTTTCTAACTACTCTCCGCTATTGAGCTGCTGCATTTCTAGTCTTTTCACAAGATAATGCGCTCTTTTTGACTGCAAATCTATTTTGTGCTTGTTCTTCCCATTTATCGTGCTCTATTTCAAAAGCTTTCAGTGAGGTCGTTTTCGAGTCCTTGTATCGCTTCTTTTTGTCCACCTTGAGATCATGTACCATTCTCCAGCTCACCATAGTGAAGTATCTTTGGGAGACGATGATCTGGCATATGTACCAAATGACCTCCACAATGAATCCATGTCTGCATAAAGATAGGGTCAATGCTAGGGAAACCAGATCTGCCAAGGACAATGGTATCTGGAATCTTGTCTTGCCATCCGATGTTCATAACTTTTCTGAGACACGTTGTGTGAAAGTGATGCGTTTCCTCACATGCCGTCTTTACACAGTCCATGTTTCACTAGTCAATAACATCACTGTAAGTACCACAGCTCTGTAAACATTCAGCTTCGCCTGTAGGTTAATGTCATTTCTAAGCCACACATTAACGTACAATCTGC
This sequence comes from Meghimatium bilineatum, assembly GCA_034231615.1. Lineage (NCBI taxonomy): Eukaryota > Metazoa > Mollusca > Gastropoda > Stylommatophora > Philomycidae > Meghimatium > Meghimatium bilineatum. The sequence goes on from CM067308.1 coordinate 24,617,465, forward strand.
CGAAAGTTCTGCTTTTCTTAGCAATCCTTGTATGAACTTCTTCATCAACGTTGGCATTTTGTGATAAAATACTACCTAGGTATGTGAATCCATTAACAACTTTCAGTGCTACGTAATTTACCTTTACGCAGGGCTCGAGATAGCTTTTGCCAAGTGTTGGTTGTAATATGACTTCTGTTATACAGTGCAGTGTATAACGTCACAGTCAAGGTGCAAAAAAAGTTTCAACTAATTATTCAATCATTAATTACTTCAGTTGTTGACAATTACAAACATATGTGTTCCTGTTGCCTAATTCCACGACGAGAGAGTTTTGGAAGAATGCAGAACACAGGACATGATTATTTCACTGGTATCTTTACAATTAGGGAAGGCGAATAATAATCCATCGGGTTTTGTTATTTTTTGCTCATAATTTGAACCACCACAGTGTGTTGACCAGGGTGTTGTCCACTACAGTAATAACACCTGACATCACAGTTTCTCTATTAAATGCAATCAGATATGTATGGCTTTGTTAGTTTTTCATTTTAGCAACCCGGAGACAATGTTAAAAATATTTTACCATGCTCATAATTAGTAATAGAATCAATCAATAAAGTGTCGTGCCCAATGGCGTAGGTGATCATGTTTCTTCACAACTCTCTGTCTCTTGTTTTGTCAATAAGCTCTGTTGGTTAACTTCTCCCGTGCCATAATACTAGTCCATCTAGCAACTTCTCTCTTAGTCGTCCCCTGTATCTTTTCCGTTGATGTTTGCAGTGGTTATTACGTGTTTTAACTGTCTTCTTCATAGCACATGTCATAGAACATTGACTGTCTGCCCCTAATGTTTTATATGATTGATCTTTTTATGCCAGCATCAATAAGAACATCTACATTACTTAGCTGTCCATGATATTGTTGTCATTATTCTCACAAAACCACATCTCTGTTTTGTATTTTTTTGTTTACAGTCAATGCTTCACACCCATAAAAAAAGAAATGGTTCGATATAACATCTCAGCACTCGAATTCTGGTCTGCATGGATGTTCCATTGCATAAAATGGTTCTTTTATGGAATGCTGATTTGACTTGTGATGTTCAGCTCTTTATCTCAATTGAGCATTTACCTTCCGATGTTCACAGAATGCCAAGATATTTCAACTTTTCATTTTGCGTTAATCTTGTGCCATTAATCATTATATTGCATCTTGACGGTGTATGTATCTTCGAGACAACCATTATTTCTGTTTTCTTCTTGTTTAAACTGAGGCCTTTGTTTTCACTTTCTTTCACTACTTTATCTAACAGGGTTTGTAGTTCTTGTTCACTTCCTGCGATCAGTGATGTGTCGCCCTCATATCTCAAGTTATGTAAATTGCATCCTCCCACTGTTATTCCTGGCATATCTTCTATACTTCGCATGTATTCTATATACAGGGAGAAAAGAGCTGGTGACATTACACAACCTTACTTGACACCCATTTCTATCTTTTGAAATCTTCCTATAGTGTTGTTAATTATCATCGCTGCCATTTGATTCCAATACATATTTCTGATTATTCTTAGATCTCTCCCATTAACGTTAAGATTTTACAGCTGTTTTATAATCTCTGAATGCTTGACCTTGTCAAATGCTTGGCTGTAATCTATGAAGCACAGATATATTACTTGTACTTCTATGGCCCTCTGCATTCATGTTCTTACTATATATAGGGCATTTCTCGTGCCTTTTCCTTCTACGAATCCTTATTGTTCTTCTGCTATCTCTGGTTTTTTCCCCCTCTTATATGCATCATTATTATGCGGAGTAGAATACTGGTAAAATGCAGCCGCATCTGCGGAGCAGTCTCACAGAAAACAGAACACATGTTACAGAATTGTTCCAGTTTTCCTATTTACATAACGATAATCTGTACCACAAGGACGTCTCTGCAAAACAACTTGTGAGAAACCCAAGATGGCCTAAAACAAACTGCTCTATACATGACAGATATTAGACTGCATGTTTAACAAGTAAAAACATACTATGAATCTACTCTGATATTGGTCATGTATAGAGCAGTTTGTTTTAGGTAAATGCATGTTCCCCTAGATTGATATGAAGAGATGATCCTGTCTTGGTCTGTGAACAGAGTATATAAAGTGAATATTCTTTCCAGAACGTTATCTTCGTCGTGGATATTCTGAACGCCTCTCTGTTCCGAGCAAGCAAGCCTGCATTGGCCAGATTGGTCTTCCTCTTCTTCTCCTACCTTGCCCACTAGAATCAGTCTTTCGATATCATCATGTGAACAGAGTAATATGGAACAAATTATGATGTATGGATCTTGGACAATCCGTAGAAAAGTTAAAAACTACGTAGAAGCAGAAAGGATGTGGTTTTATAGAAGAATGTTCAGAATACCATGGACTGATAAAAAGCATAATGAAGAGATAGTTCACATATTTTGTACATGCCATGAGAAAAACAAAGATGGAACATATCGTAACAACAGGCAAGTTGTAGAGCAAGAGGACTAAGAGAAGAAAGATGGTGATAGACAGCTGTTTGTCATTGTGGCATGGAAGAACATGGTCATAGGAGATTATTGACATCACACGGAACAGAAAGCTGTGGAAAGACACGCTAAGTAAAACTATACGTCACAGACTATAAGAAGAACAGTCTTGAAGTTGAGAAGAACAGTCAGCGGTGAAGTTGAGACAGTATGTGAACTTGTGGTTTCTGTCGTGTCCTGCAGGTTCAGTGTACAGAACTACTAAAATAGATTCGATGTAAATGTGGTTTTAGACCACAATGGTACGTTCAAAATCGAAATAATTAGCTTATTCGTTTATATTAATTTTATTGATCATGCTCAGATATGCTGTTTCCGTTAAATTCTTTCAACTGAAATAATGCACATTAAAAAAATGAATATAAGGTAATACTGCGTGAAACGTAACAAAAATAATACGTAGAACACAGGTTTTTAAAAGTTTCACTTGAACAAGACGGACTATAACTAATGGGTTATGAGGTCTAAACACGACGACAAACAAATGACAATACACAAGACATTCTTGTTTATTCACATGTCTTGGGTATTATCAGCTGTATGTTTTCGTGTTTACACCACATAACACATTAACGATCGTCCGTATTGCTCAATGAAACTTTGAAAAACGTGTTAGTTAGTCGTTGGATGATCGTCACTGCACTCCGGACAAGTCCATGGGTGCTCAGATCTCTCCTTGAGTGTAGCCGCCATTACACGTTGCCTGACGGTCCCAGTACGCAGTTTATTGACCATCATTCTTTCTTGCCCACGAAACCGCTCCGTTCTAGCGACACCACATTTCAAACCAAATTCCTTTATTCTAGCCATGGAACAAGAGTCATCGTCACTTATACAGTCATTTGCTCGTGCGATTTCCCGTAGGGGGCTCAAAATGTCTGCTAGATCCATCACTCCACCAACAGCCGTAGTAGCAGCAGCAGCGTGTGCTGCCAACCTATCTGCTCACTCATTACCCCGGATTCCCGCATGTCCCGGCACAAAAATGAAAGCCACTTTACGCAAATAGGAATTCTTCACTACAACCAGCCACTGTTCCCGAATTCTCACAATCATGCTCATCGAGTCACTGAGTATGCAGGCATGCTCGTAGATAATATGCGAGCAGACCCATTGCAAAACTTTGATTACTTCCAAAACCTCCATTGTCATGCTGCTTGTCGTCTGAGCGAAAGCACCACTTTCCTCTCTGATGGTTTCCCCCCACCTTTGAGCCGTGAAGGCCCAGGCACTTCGGACGTGTCTCTCAACCGACCCATCTGCATATACAATCATATCACCTTCCCTGGAATTTTCACCGATTAGAGCGAGTTCTTCGACTCCACTACTGTCGGACACTATTCCCTGCATTCTCTACTGAGTGTTATTATTACTTTGAATGCTGTCAGACAATCTAAGGGCTCACGACTCCATTCCGCACCAGGTAGCACATCCTACAATCTGCACACACTCTGTATAATATCTTCCGCACGCCCCATCCACGAATTTCCTATCTTAAGTCGACTGCCTTTCACTTTGAGAATTTCAGGGTGTAGAGGATGTTCTTTATCAGCGGTGATTTGCAGGTAGTCCCGCGCCCTGCCGGTTTGTATTCCTTGCTCTGCAGTTGGGCAATCCAGTAAGTATCGCATAGCTCGTGTCGAAGTATCTCTCGTACACCCCAAAAGTATTCACATTGCCTCATACTGGATTCTATCCAATATACTGTTTGAGTCTGACTCCGTGTTAGAGTCGCCAATGCAACCCTACCGCCCTCATTTGCAGAGCCTCTGAAATGTGAGATCGCTAACATATCACACCACTACATCATTAATAAAATGCTATGGGTTACTTTACTTTTTACTCTACCACCAATCCCTGATACAGCAAAAATAGCAGCCTCTGTTCACATTGAGCAGCATCCATAATCTTCATCGTCGCAAGAATTGTATTAGCCCTTACAATGATGTTGTTGAAAAACGTGCGTTCTACGTAAGTACTAGTGTTTTAACAAATGACATATTTCTCTGACACATTGAAGTGTATATGATTGAGGGTGGTTACCCCCACCTTCCGCACCCGCATTTATCAATTCATCTGTTTTCTGGTTGTTATGGATGTATGCGTTGACATCAGTTGAGTTACAAGTTTGGATTTCCTACATAATTGATAGATGCCTTTGTCAATGATTTGAATAAGGTTATCTTTTTTGGTGTATTGGCTGACGTGAGAAATCTGTCATTATTTGTAATGTCCATCTTTACAGTTAATGTATATTTTTTAAGAGCTTTATAATGTACATGCTCGAATAAGCAATGACATATTTTATTTATTTTGTCAAGTATAGTTGCTTTAAAATTAAATTTAAAAAACTGGCAATAGATGAATATACTGTCGTGAGTTATGACAACCTCTTCTTTTTGTGTTCAATCAATACAATGTAAATGCGTGAAACGTAACAACAATTTGACTTACGTAAAACACAGGTTTATATATCGCTTCAATGAGACACGACAGACTATAGCTAAAACTAGTAGGTAATGATGCGCACACAAGAAATCCTACAAATTACAATACACAAATCATATTCAACGTTTCAAACAAAAGGTCTTTATCAAGACACAAACAAACCATCAAAAGACGAAGAATGGACAAATTATAACAACATCCAACGGAAATATGGAAATGAGATGCCGAAAGGTCAGAAAGTACATACAAAAAACGTAAATATATGTGGAAACGAAGAAAACAAAAAGATGAGTAAATGACGGAACAAAAAGAATAAAGACAAAGACTACACGAACTCAGTACTAGACATAAGAGTGGTCGGAATTGAGTGCAAAATGCTTGAGTGTACCAAATTCAAAAATTAGACGATTTTCTAGAGCGTACCTAGATCTATCATCGCTGGTGTAAGATCTGATGGCGGTGACCTGAATATCAAAAGCACCATGATGACTATCGCCGTTGAAGTGTTGGCCACAGGAGTGGGTGTTCTGTGCTTGATGGCATGAAGATGTTTACAAAAGCGATCGCTCAATCGTAGGCCGGTTGCCCCGATGTACTGTTTGCCACAGCGTTTATATATGATCACGTAAATAACATTACAGGATTCACATGTAAAGGCCTCATCGATGGAGAAAGTGGCCTTGGGAAATGAAACGGAGAGCATCTGAAGCACATAAAGACATGTATAACAACGGCCACGTGAGCAACGAACAGTACCAAAATGGTCGGGAACAAAAGACTTAAGGTGGCTATGGACCAAGATGTCCTTCACAATTTTGTAGCGCTATAGGTCACCAGAGGAAAGTCCTGGAAAGCGGCATGGGTGTCAGGATCAGACTCCAGAAGGAAATAATGTTTAAGTACGATGCGTCGGACAGAGAGATGTGGGGATTAAAAGTAAGAAAAGTTTAACCCTATCAGAGGAGTAGGAAGAACCCTGAGAGCCGGTCAAGGTATCACGGCGAGACAACTGGCGCACACGGAGCCAAGCGGATGAAATAATTATGTCAGGGAACGAACGTCTACGGAAAAAAATCATCTTAGAAGACCTATGGAGAAAAAGTCTTAATCGTTACATAAGAGACGGAGGCGAAGAAGCTTGGAGTACGGCAGAGAGTTGCGACAATCGGAAGGATGAGAAGACGTGTGAACCAGAAAGCCATGTGCATCAGTAATTTTATAGTAAACATATGCACTAAGGTTAGTTAGTTAGCTAGTTAGCTAGTTAGTCAGTTAGCCAGTTAGTCAGTTAGTTAGTTAGTTAGTTAGTTAGTTAGTTAGTTAGTTAGTTAGTTAGTTAGTTAGTTAGTTAGTTAGTTAGTTAGTTAGTTAGTTAGTTAGTTAGTTAGTTAGTTAGTTAGTTAGTTAGTTAGTTAGTTAGTTAGTTAGTTAGTTAGTTAGTTAGTTAGTTAGTTAGTTAGTTAGTTAGTCGAATCATCATCACTGCAAACTGGAAACGTACATAGTTGCTCCGATCTCTATCTGAGTGTATTCGCCATTACACTTCTGCTGACAGTACCGGTCCTATGCTGGTTGACCATCATTCTTCTGCGCCCTCCAACAATTTTACTTCTAGCAACATCGCATTTCAATCCCTGATCTTTAATCCTGGCCATTGAAAAGGAATTATCATCCACATTATTCTCACTCTCGCGTGATATACTTCTAAAGGAGTTCAAAACGTCAGCGCGATTCATTGCCCATCGCCCTGTGCCACAATCGTGCATGACGCCAGTTGATCAGCTCTTTCCTTGCCTCGAACACTCACATGTCCCGGCAAGAAATTAAATGCAACTACCTTCAGCCTCGCCTATCTCAAGGCCTCAATCCACTGTTCACGAATGAGACCTTCCTAATGATACTCATAGAGTCACTCAAGATGCATACCCACTCAAATGCCCTGGTCATCGCCATAGTCTCCATGGTCATGATACTGTAGTGACCCCAAAGGTACCACTCTCCTCCCTGATCGTTTTACCTGCGCACTGCGCTGTGACGACCCACGCACTTCGAACATGTCTAATTACAGATCCATCCGTGCATATAATCACATCCCCTTTATGGTATTCAGTATTGCCGTGCACGGGCGTACCTTAAACATATAGGTACATATAGATAAAGAGCACCCGTTGCATTCCGAAATAAAGAAAGTTAAAGGCACAAGACTCAAGATAGAGAGGTCGTGGAGGGGACGTACTGTGGATGCTATACGAAGCGTGTGCAGAATGCAGGATCTGGCAGCAGGTGCGAAATGGATAAGCCTACCCACAAAATTCGAAACTTCTTTGAAAGTAGTAATATCGCTTATCAGGGAATGCAGAGATTCGTGTCCCATAGCTGTGGCGAAAGAAGTGCAGGCTTTGGTCAGTGAGCATACCAAAGTGTTGAGGTAAGAATGGTGACAAGGAAGTTGACAGAGGTAGTGGAGATGTTAGATCTAATTAGAATAGCAGGGTTGAAACTGCCGATAAAGTTGATTAAGCGATAAAATTCCACTTTGGACGTATCGGTGAATCCTATCACATCATCAATGTATCGGTGAAAAAGAAATGAGAAGGGGGCATCATAGGTCGAAGAAACTAGATGTTCAATTTGTCCCATGAAAAGACAAGAATATCTTGGTTCCATTTTAGTGCCCATGGCAACGCCACTGATTGAAAAAGTGCCCATCGAATTCAAAAGAGTTGAGTGTAAGCATCAGTTCAGCAAGGCGGATAAGAGTAGAAGTGATTTCAGAGGGGTGGGGACTCTTGTCCAGCAAGAACTGCAAAGCTATCTGCATTAGGTATAGACGTGTACAAGAAACAGACATCAAGTACGAACAGACGATAGGTACGGTCAGAAGACAACTAGACGGAAGGAAAAATGGTCGTGGCATGCTTGGTGTCTTTCAAGAATGAAGGCAGTTCATCCAGACTAAGGGCTGAAAAAAATGATGTAAAGGAAGTCGGAGATACTCTCAGTGGGACAAGAGCAGGCCGAAACAATATGTCTACCCGGATTCGATGCCTTATGGATTTTAGGCATCATGTAAAAAACAGTGGTGGGAGCCTTGGTAGTGGTAGGAAGGTGTTTGTTAAGATAAATGGTTTTCACAGTGCTGTTAACCAACTTCTGGGTTAGGTACAGTCGAGTTTGATCTGTACAATTGTTAGGTACAATCTGCTGGTTTGATGACAATATCATCACGGCGGCCGAGATGCGCCAAGGCGCGAAATTCTACAGGGATTATTGCGGTTGTGATGAAGTGATTTAATGTCATGGAGGGTATTCTTGATGTAAAGATCGAGAGTCTGGGATGCACAGGGCTTGTACCCCCTAATTTTAGTGATAGTCCGTCGTGTCTTAGTGGAACATTTTTAAAAACCTGTGTTTTAGATAAATATGTCCACTAACAATCTTCACCAAACAGAACATACGAGTAGAATGTGAAATGTTTTGATATAAAAAATTCATTTAGAATCTTATATGAATTTGTTTTATTTTCATGGGTGCGTGCTTATAGTAAATCCTTATAGTTTTCAATGTTTGACTTTCTGCAATTCACAATCAATGTTCCTTCTATATTTTTTGTCCATGTGAGCAAATTTATAGATGCAATAGCGGTGAATATTTTTTCGTGAAATGGTTGTACATATCAGTTTATGCTACATTAAAGAAGCATTTGCCTGTACTTTATTGCGCTTGGGGTTACATTTGGTAAACAGTACCTTTAGCTTACGTATGAGGCCGCTCATACGTACATTTTACATGGAATATTCTTCATAATATCTAATTATAATTTAGTGAAATTAGTATTTCAGCTGGGTGTCACTAAAAATTAATTTATTGTTGAATCACTCAGCTGATATTCCTATTAGTACGACATAGTACAAAATCTGCTGATGAATTTAGAAAATAGTAGGCGCATGCAAAAAAAGTATTTGTTATTGACTAAAATGTTTCATGTAATATCTTGTGAACTAACTTTCCAAACTTGATACACATCTTAACACTAACAAATGAAAGTTGAAGACACAGGTAAGAATTAGACGTCACACTTGGTAATTGGTCACAAGATATTGCACGTAGAAACCCAATGAAATAATGTGTCACGAGTTACACTATCTGGATTTGAGTGTTTCTTAAGTTGAAGCGTTTTCTTCAGTCTAACCTAGACCTAGTACGATAACGTGGACATGAACACCTGATTTGTACCTGTTAATGAGTGCACATATGAACTGAGAAGTAGATTTAAGTGTTGCAATAAGTAAAAACAACCAGGACAATCGATTTTAAAAAATTGGTAGGATATTCAAGACGTAGCCATGAACCCATAATGTGTTTGATGTGTTGATTTCTAGGCCATAGTATAAATACGGTCGAGAGTTTGATATTGCTTTCTGAAATTGCACAATTGTATCTGGAGAGGTTTAAAAACGGTTGGTGGTGACAGATCCAGACAAGTTCGGTATATCTAAAAACAATAGTTTGTCATTTCTTCATTTCTGTTCAGGTTTTAGTCAATTTTTTGTGGAATTATTAGTAAAAAGGCGAGTGAATTACAAAAGTCTTTTTTGTATGCCTATAGAACTAAATGCCATGGTACGACGTCATGGGAGGGGGGGGGGTGATCTAAGCTAGTGACGCTGCATACATTCCTGTTTAACACGGACCGTAGACCAGTATATCTCATCTTTCTAATGTTTTAGATTGCCCTGAAACTGATTCATTTATCTGCAACTTTACCTGCACTGTCTTCTCCTGTGTGACTTTTAACAGCAGAACCTGTGTATTATTAGATGTTTAACAAAGGACCAAGTTGTATATTAGACGTTTCCAACAGGGGACCCAGTCATACGTTAGACGTTTAATATGGGACCAAGTCATATGTTATACGTTTAACGGGGGACTAGATCGTATATTAGACGTTTAACGTTCGGGGGAGGGGGAAACTCATATATCAGACGTTTAAGAGGAGACACAGTTGTATATTAGACGTCTAACAAGGGACCAAGTTGCATATCACACGTTAAACAGGGAGTCCAGTTGTATATTAGACGTTTAACGGGGTACCACGTCGTATATTAGACGCCTATTATGAGACCCGGTACTATATCACTCGTTCAACTGGTGATCAGTCGTATATCACACGTTTAACAATGGGACCAATCGTATATCACGCGGGTAACAATGGGACCAATCGTATATCATACGTTTAACAATGGGACCAATCATATATCACACGTTTAACAATGGGACCAATCATATATCACACGTTTAACAATGGGACCAATCGTATATTACACGTTTAACAATGGGACCAATCGTATATCACACGTTTAACAATGGGACCAATCGTATATCACACGTTTAACAATGGGACCAATCGTATATCACACGTTTAACAATGGGACCAATCGTATATCACACGTTTAACAATGGGACCAATCGTATATCACACGTTTAACAATGGGACCAATCGTATATCACACGTTTAACAATGGGACCAATCGTATATCACACGTTTAACAATGGGACCAATCGTATATCACACGTTTACCATGTAATTTTGTATATGGATCAGCTTCACAATCTCACAAATTAGACCCTGTGTTTCTGTAAACTGGTTTTGTAAATAGTATGTCCACTACTTGTGTGTTGATGAGAACCACGTAAAAACGCATAAAGCGCCAGAGATGTTATGCATCTATTCGTCAGATAGTTTGTTTGGTGATGCATAGATCAATTCAACGGCGAATAACACGTGAGTAATCCTTAGTAAATCATTGGTGATCTGTAAATAAATTCTGCTACCTATCTTTTATGGCATTCGGGGAATTCTTGGGACACTTAAGGAACCCGTATACCACACGTTCAACAGGTGACGCAACCGAACACTTGGGTGTGCACTTAGGCACAATTGATTGTAAAGAAAAGGGGGCTAATGGCTTCCTTAAAAAATGTTGATAACCAATGATTTATATATATAATATTAAATTAGACCCTGATTATAGTGGAGTTCATAGTTGCCATCTATGCGACGTGTCTTCAACACCAGTTGTGTAGCATATTTTTCACAGTTCAAAGACCATACCTATAATCCTTCTTTCATGTATTGTATTACGTTGTGGATTTAATAGACAATCCAGATACTGTAATCCGATTGATTGTGTGTTTTATTGTCTTTGATTACTAAAAATGAAACACCTAAGTGTATTTAAGGATTCTTTGATTTGACCTTAATTCATGAGATTTCTTCATTCAATCATATTGCAATTATGTCATATTGTAAGTCTCTTCCGAGTTCATTATCAATCTCTTTTAGCAAGATGTTAGGAGAATTGGAAGCGTTGTGTCATGGTTTACAGCTTGGCTACGATATCTGCGCGTATGTTACATCTGAATTCAACATGGTTCTGGGCCAATTGCCCTCTATGCAACATGACAGTCATATCCATCCACAAAACATTCTTAGCTGACTCTTGCAATGTACATGACAGATAGCAGTACCACTATTGTTTGCTCCTCTTTTGGGCCGACTTAGCTACCCAGTTTGTTTGTTAGTTGGTTGACTAGTTTATAGGTTGATTGGTCTGATAGTTGATTAATCAGTTGGTTGGTTGAAAGACCGGTTGGTTGGATTACTGGTTGGTTGAATAGTTGATTGATTCGTTCGCTTGTTGGTTCTTGATTGGTTAGTTGGTTGATTGGTTCGTTCATTCTTTGGTTTGCTGGTTGCTTGGATGGTTGGTAGATCAATAAGATAAATGAAACACGTTACATGGAACACAACATGTATTCGTATATTTTCTTGGTTTAAAGGGAATGAACCTATAGATTTCTTTATCATCAATCAACCATTTAATCATCATAAACGAATTAGTAAATAAACATCCGAGAGGAATTCATTAAATACAGATCAGAGATACATGTATTAAATATACGTGAGAAATGAATTTTTTAAAATAGACATCAGATATTGTTTTATTAAATACACCTCAAATGTATTAAAAGTACACATGGAAAATCAATTTAATTAGTTAACATTAGATTTGAATGTATTAAATACACATCAATGTTGGATTTATAAAGTAAACATCAGCGATACAATTGTAAAAGTCACATCAGAGATGAATTACTAAATACACATCAGACATTCATTATTTAAATACACATCAAATATCATCATCAGGTAACATGTTCTTTCCAGAATGTAGTCTTCCTTGTGGATCTCTTAATTCTCCTCGGTCTTGAGCAAGTTAGATAAGTTTCAAGAGCAAGTTAGATAAGTTTCAAGAGCAAGTTAGATAAGTTTCAAGAGCAAGTTAGCAAGTCGCTTTTATTTACATGTGCAGGAATTCCTGAATGCCTTTTTTCCAACGGCGTCTTGGGCGGCCTTTGTCCCTGTTGCCTTCTATCATTCTCTCCGGTAACACTTTGGCCATGCCGTCTTGTCTCGTAGGCCCTCAGTTACGCAGAGTAGAAAGCTAAAATCGTAATTGCAGTGCGGAGAACGTTCAAGGGCTGTTAAGTTTTTTCTTGTAACCATTGTGCCAACTACATTCTCACGTTAAAGAATGTTGAGTATAGGTCTATTAATACTGTTTGCTCTAATTTTTGATTTTTCAAGCAGAATGCTTCTTTATATTATGGAGGAGACGTGAAAACCTTTATATGCATTTGTCTCGCAAAATGAAACATTACTTCAATCAAATGGACATAATCATAATACCCAGTTTTATTCCGAACGCAAAGTTTTCCTGATCAGCAATATTCACGGCAGCATATGTATTTGTTGCATCACAAATATGTTGTATAATAGCATCATGGGATACACATTCACAGGTTCTGAAAACGTTTGCATGATCAATGTTTTAAATAATTATACTATTTTATACAGAACACGAACATTTTTAACTTACTGTCTCGCAAATTTGAAACACGTGCACTGCATAGCATGGGCCTATATGGACTATTACCTGAATTACTAAATTAGTACTAGTATCACAATGCAAATTAACACTTTCTAAATCACTTCCTGAATCAGAAAATAAATGTTAAAATTATCAGAGAAACTTTCTTCCAAATGTTTATAATTTTCAAATAAGTTGAGTGTACATTGTCACCTTAGTACGGTCAAGGAAATGGATACACAAAGAAAGGACACCTGTGTTAACACGCGGAAAGTAGTAATTATGTTTCCAAACGTGTGCAAATACGAAATTTCAATTGCTAGTTGACCTTTAAACAGCTTGGACTATTCTTCAGAGTATTTTAACACGTTAAAATGTTTTCATGGATAAATTATATGAATTATGGCACATCTCTCCTTGAGGAGATTACCGTAAAATAGATTCAGCTTTCATCGTATCCGTAAGGATGATTCCGCAGGGAAGGTGTTAATGTGACCAAGAAAAACTACCTTGTTTCTTTAATGTAGTCTCAGAAGCCAGCCTTCCTGGACTTTAATGGTTTGTAACACCTCCTGGTTTATTTTCTTCGCTGTCCATGTTATTCTCAAAAATCTTCTATAGCACTTTAATTCAAATGATCTATGTTATTCTCTTGGCCATTGTTTTATTTAGTGTCCACGCTTCATATCCATATGTAGCCACAGAAAAACAACATGGTCTTAGTAAACACATCTTGGTTCTTATGTTAGTACCCTGCCATAGTTTCTTTAGCTGTTTTAATTCTGACAGCGCATTTGCTGTTCTCCTCTTAATCTCAACTGCGCATTCACCCGCATTGTTTATATTATTTCCTAATTTATCAAAATGTGTAACGTTTTCTAAATTGCAGTTCTTAATATTAATTTTAAATCTTGATTTAATTTTGTCAGTTACCATTATGTTTTGACTTTTTTCATATGTAAGAACAGGTTTTGCTGTTCGCTGAGATTTTGGCTGACTTAATTATGTTCAGTAGATTAGGTCGTGTTCGTTTGTTGTAAATTTCACTGTCTATCTATCTATAAGCTGTGGCTCTTCTTTGCCTTGCGGCGTCAGGGGTGGAAGAGTTCTCTGGAGATGGTCATCGTGTGTGCTATTTGTAAGCTTGTTCTTGTGGCTTCTTTGATTTCTGTGATCCATCATTTACATGGTCTGCCTCTGGCTTTATAACCGTTATGTCTATGTGTCATGGCCATTTGTGGCATGATATCTGTTGGTAGTCTGGTGTCCTGTGCTGTCATTGTCCAGGTTTGGCACTGGTAGCATATTGATGGAATAATAATAGTCTTGTATAATGCAACTTTAGTGTCCATGTTTACATTTTTGTTCATGAAAATACGTGTCATCTGTCTTATTTCTGGTATGTTTTGTTGCATCTATTTTGTATCTATTTACTGGTTTTCCCTTCACTCGATATAATGCTTCCTAAGTAAGTGAACTAATTTACCTGTTTAAGGTGTTTATCCTCGATGGAGATAGGGTTATTTCTTTCTTTCTTTGCTATTGCCATTATTTCGGTCTTTTCAATATTGATCTTCATGTTGAATTTTTGACATGTTGTGTGAAGTTAGTTCATATGGTCTTGCTATTGTTCTTCTGATGTCGCTATTAGTACTTGATCGTCTGCAGACTGTGTTCTAGCTTATCTCGTAATCATAACAGCCTGAACTAGCAAATATATATTTTACACATGAAATCAGAGACTTCAAACTGTCTCTCTAATGCTACGTTAACTTGTTAACTGACTACATTCTAGCTTATCTTGCGTCTAAATCACGACTAGTAACACAAACCCTGTGGATTGCTCTTTTCTTTAAGACCTGTGTCTCTAGATGTTCCTCACTGACTCCGAGACCTGTGTCTCTGGAGGACTTCCACTGAAATCCCCAAAAGCAGCATCAACACCCTCTTTTCTATCCTTGCGGATAGGTACTCAACTCCGCCCTTAATATTTATTGCCACCTATCACCTTCACTTTTTTCCTTTCACACTTCTGTTTCTAAACCCACCTGCATAGTGGTGACGTCATCCAGTGCTACTTTGGAATGTTTCATCCACAGTCACCTGTCAAAACTCCTATATGCGTTTATTACTTACCATGCGTAATGTTTAATCGTCTTTTGCCGACATCTATTATCTGGTTGTTCCCGAGGAACAACAATTTCAGACGACCTAAGATTGGACCTTGACAATCGTCCGCTCTAGCGCCAACGACTCTTTCATCTATTCTATACTCGTATTATATTCTTGGTTTCACGCTAAAGTGCCAGTTATGCCGTCTGGCTATTTTTCTGTCGTGATTTTGTTATCACCAACAGCTTCGGTCGTTCTCAGTCAAGTGTCTCGACCTTTTCCAAACAACTGATGTATTTTCCTGGTCAGCGTATTTGTTCTACGCTTGCTGTCTGCATGTCAAAGCGTATCCTGGTGCGACTGGTCTGTCGTTATATTTGTGAGTGACGATTTCGAAGGGTCCACAGGTCCCCAAAAAGGGTCCCTCGGCCTCTATGCAGTATCACAATATTGTCTGGAAATGTGACTTTGCTATATTTCATTGTATTTAAACCTCCTTTACTTCTGCCACGAGTATGGATGGTCCCTAGCCATTATCATGTAATTTTATCGCAGATCTATTGTTGTCAAAAAGTTATTGGACATATTCCTACCACTTCAGTGTTATTTTATCCTTTCCAATTATTATATGTCTTGCGTTAGATTTTAGACACCCTGTAGTTTCTCGCGTTTTTTTCCGCTGTGGTTTCATCAATTTGCTTATGTTGCAATGTTGTGTCAAGTTTGTAATGTGATTCAATTTATGTACATTTCTGATTCAGCCAGCTTTCTTTTGCTTCTTTGCAGTTTTGGTCTTATCTCTTTATGTATTTTATATTGCTCTTATTTGTGTTTATTTTTCTTCTAGTGTTCATAAATTCTAATATAATAAATTGTAATATAATATCATAAACTCTGTTATCCCTTTTTGTTTCTATGTATATTTTACTTCTGGTATTACCTCTTGTTATGTTTGGTTATTGCATTTTTTAAACATGTCCCGCTGTTCTTCAATACTCTGAATCTTTGCTATGGCAGTGTATCTATTTTGTACATTTATGATGTATCTTTCTTTAATGTTAGTATCTGATTTCAATCATTCTAAATCGAATTTAGTACTTCTTGGTGGTATTTTGATTCTTTGTAATCTTATACAAAATTACCCCACCAGGAGTATGCCATCACTGTTGAAGTGATCACCTGGTCTTTTATTCGTAGATATAATGCTGTTACTATGTCTTTTAGAGACTAAAATGTAATCAATTTAATTCCGTGTACTGAGCTAACCTGTGTACACAGACTTCTTGGTTGTTGCTTGAACCATATATTCCAGATTATTAAATTATGTGCTTGTGCCCATTCTACCAATAAATCAAATTAAACCAAATGTTCCAGTTTATGTCTTTTACTTCTGTGTCACCTATTTTTACGTTAAAGTCCCTCAATTCTATTGTTACTTCATGATTTTTACATTGCGTCATTGCTATTTCCAGTTGTCCATAGACATTGATTTTCGATGTCTGCCTCTGAACGGCTTCAAGTGGGTGCAATACTTGTACAATGTTGATATCAAGTGTTTGTCCTGTGAGTTTCACTAATATGACCATGTCTGATATTGACATGAAATGCTTCACTCTTTTTCATGTTTCTGCTTGTATAACACCTACTAATATAACACCTACTCCTATTTCGTGTTTCTGCTTGTAATATAACACCTACTCCTCTTTCGTGTTTCTGTCCACCTGAGCATATGATTTTAAACGTTTCTGATTGTATCTCTCATGTCCTAGTCCACCTTATCTCACTCATTACCAAGATATTTACTTTTATTCTTTTTATTTCTTGTCTGATATTGTCTAATTTTTCAATATGTGATAAATTATGTGACTTCCGCCGCCTTTGACAATATAGTCGGGAAAATGAATGTCTTTCTCTGCCCAGTTACAGAGCTACCACTTATACTATCGGTCAAATTAATATAAGCAATTGAAAAAATATATTCATTGAATGATACAACTTTTGAGGGAGCACATTGAAAAGTGTGAACATTTGCTACATTTTGTTGTCTATTTCATGGTGGTATATTTACCATAAGACAATATTTTATTTTTTGAAGAAATAAAATACATGCAAAGTTTATTGACATGCACAGGCATGCAAACAAAATGTCAAGACAGGTAACTCGCCATTGTCGACTGTTTTTTAAAGTGTCTCTAGAGTATATTTCAGCCAAGTATGCTCACGGGACAGACATTGATATAAGGCAGACTTTAATTTATGTTAGCAGATAAAAAAGTTGAAACACATGAATTCTTTCGCTGACAATCTTTAAAACATACAAATAATACTGTTTTAATTTGGCTATAACAATCAAGTATATATATATATATTCTTCTTAACACCAAGAGGTTATAGTAACTAGATTACAAGAGCTGCAACCTTCACTACTCTTTGATGCTTGTATTGCTCTGATATGAACAAATTGGAATAACATCCATGGTGTTATATTTTATTTATTCCAATGTATTCTTATTTTTATGTTCCCTCTCTAAATTCCTACAGATTAGCAGTCAGTGGAACATAATGCAATTCATAGAATATAATGTAATCCAGGGAGGGAATATGTTGTTGTGCGGTTTACGGCTTAGTTGCAATGTATGCGCTTTTGGGCCTGGCATATTCAACTTCAGAAAGGCGTCGGGATCACTTTGATCATCGGGGTGCAAAGGGAACGCATTGCTCTAGGCGGACCCAGGGTTAGCAGATAACCAAGATCCCAAATGTACCTCCACGCGGTGCACCCTGGAAACAGAAATACAGCGGCTCGTGCTGATTCTGGCCAAATCATTTGGGGATCGTGTCCGAGAATGTGGAGGTAGCAGATGGAAAGAGATTTGACTGCACAAGAGAAAGATAATATCGCCGACACCACCAGCAGCACCACATATAGCGACACTGTCGACATACAGTGAAGCTAGTCAGTCCAGTCCGAACATTGGAGGGGCGGCCAATGTAAAATGCACGTAAAGGTAGATGCATGGCGAGAGACATAGATTTCATACCGAGTACAATGAAACAATGAAAGGGCAGAACAACGCTAGAGGGCAGCGTGAACTGCAAATAGAAAATGAAAAGTTCATAGGAAAGGGGAACTGCAAGCTCCGTCAGCTCGAGACGAGCTTCTAGTTACCTGTGTTCCTTACAGGCAGAGACCCAGACCCATACATTGGCGTTTGGTAGAGCACGAAGACCTAATCCAACTCTAATGTCGAGCCTTCCTAAACCGGAAATATGCTCGCGAAGAGAAAGGGTTCCGTACTCGATTCGCTCAGGCACAAAAGGGACAACGATTTAGCCCTGGCCCAACTCTACTGTCAGGTTTTCCTACAACGGAAATACACTTGAAGAGAGAAAGGGTTCAGTACCTGATGGGCGCAGGCGCTATTGGGACAAGGACGCTCAGCTCGAGAACGCCTTGCTCTCAAACGCGTGGTGTGAGACTCGAACTTGGACAAGGGGTACACGATGTCGGTGAATGACACCTCGGCTAAGAGGGCGAAAGAGCCAGGATCCAACTCCTCTGTTGAGCTCTTCCCCTTAAGGAACCAGGCTCACGGATGAGAAACGGTTCAGTACCCAATGTGCACAGGCACAGCACGTCCAATTACACGAGGCAAGTTCATAGACAGTGGAACACCTCGTTCGAGTCAGACGAGAGCAAAAAATCGTCTGGGCGAAGAGTCTCCACTACGCGTGCCTGGAGACAGATATAGAGGCTGTCACAGGCTAAGGGTAGCCCACCCGAATTGTCAAGGCATGCCGAAATCGGATGTGCTAGGCCTACAAGGCGCATAACGGTGGCACAACGTAATCACGCTCCCGGCGGAAATCGCACGGATATCCGTGATGGTTACAATGGAGCGAACGCAAAACAAACAAACAAACTTTGATCATCTTTGTGATAGAAAAGCCAATTCTATCTGCAGAAACCTCCATAGCTGTCTTTTTGCGACATGCATGACAGATAATTATGGATATTCTTTGCTGACGTTCCATGTTTCCCAGACGAAACATGATATGTATATACACACTTTCACAATATGTATATACACACTTTCACAATATGTCCTCATTGATTAATGCAGGCTGGGATCTGCTAACAAGCATCACTTTATCCACATATTTATGCAAATGTGAGGCATACAAGTACAGAATATGCTTCATATTTATAGCGCACTGGGACTTTTCATGCTAGTGTATGTTGGTGAAACATGAAATACATGGAGAGATGTTACAAAAAGTAGATGTTACAACAAGTAGATGTTACAACAAGTAGATGTTACAACAAGTAGATGTTACAACAAGTAGATATTACAACAAGTAGATGTTACAACATGTAGATGTTACAACAAGTAGATCATTACCAGTATCTCGGACACATAATCACAAATGATGATAGATGTGAAAAAGAAGTTACAAGGAAAATAGAAGTAGCTAATAGTACTTTAAATGGCACGGGGAAAAAATTGACATCTAAAAATACTGCAAACACACTATAGATGAGAATTATAAAATACTACATCTAATCTTATGAATGTATGGCTCAGAAATATGGAAAATGAAGACACAACTAGAAGATATAATTAATGCCTTCGAGATGTGGATATATAGAAGAATATGGAGAACTTCATGGAAGTAGAAGAAACGAAGAGATTCTAACAACAATTTGTATGAAAGAAAAACTATTAAAAGAGAAATAGAATTAAAACATAACAAATAAAATATTGTGAACATATAACATATATATAGACCGTACACCTTGCTGAAATCCTTATTTGTTAATATAGTCTATAGTAAACGAGAAAGAGTTAGGCAAGTAAGAGGGAAAATATTATTCGATGGAAAGGATACAGACTTGCAGAGTACACCACCAAACCAAGAGACATAGGATGTTGGAGATCTATTGCAGCCAACTTTTATTGCGGAGACAGAACTTTATGATGATGCTGGTGAGATAAAGACGGCATACAAAAATCACACGGGAAATCTGAAACACATCTACAAAACAGATGTCTGAGATGATGAAACATCAGATGGTAGGATGAGATCCGCGATATCACTGCCCTTGACAGAGCAGGTATCAGTATAATTAATACTTCTTCTCGTTTCTCAAACTCCTGCAGGTTAACAGGATGGACGGTTGGAATTCATTGTGTCATGGTTTTTATATTTACTGCAATATATGCGGCTTTCGACTGACACATCCGACTACAGCATGGTTTCTGGGCCACCTTTTTTTACACTATATTTGATGGGACAGCCAAATCCACCCCACAACTTCCTTATTCGTCTCTTGTGACATACATAGAAGGTAAATAGTTTTGCTTTTCTTTGCTACTTGTTCAGCCACTGACACTATACATGCTACCATTGATAGTATTCTGAAGTAATCGGTGATTCGTTGTGCAGACCATGTAGTACGTATGCATGGTTATTCAAAAGTCACAGTCGAACACACCAGAGTCATCATCTTCATCATCATTTTCATCATCAACATCATCTTTATCATCATTTACATCAGCACCTTCATCATTTTCCTTATCTCCATCATCTTCGTCACCTTTATAATAGTCATAATTATCATCTTCACCATGTTCATCTTCATCATATTTACCGACATATTCTTCATCTTCATCATTATTATTATTTTCCACATCGTCATCTCCGTCATCAATGCCGTTATCTTAATCGACATCTTCACCATCATCTTCATTATCTTCACAGTCATCGTCTTCATCATCTTCTAGTTGAGCTGAATAGTCATCGTCGATTCCGATGGATGAGCATGTCGTAACATGGTCTATTAAACTCTCCTCTATGGTGAGACGTAGAAGGGTATTTGTTCTCAAATAGTGAGGTCCAGGGTTCGACTCCCAGTAAGGATAGTTTTGTTTCTGTTCGATGGTAAATTAGAAAAAACAACCATATGCATGACGTGACCACAGCAAGAGCATTCGGCCTTTATCACACAAGCAACCTTCCTTCAACTCTCTAACGGGAAAAATGCAGTACTAACAGTATGACATATTTGACAGAGCATCGTCTACCAAAGATATTTCTCTATGGTAAAACACATTAAGGCATATGTTCTCAAGACGACTAGAATAAACAAAACACAAACATTGGTAGCATATCTTATTCAGGACACAGCCATCAACCCAGCATTATTTCGACTACAGTGAATTTATAGACAATATAAATACGTTTAGTAGTTTGTCATTGCTTCCTGAAGGGTCCGGATGCATAATTACCTGCGACGGGATTCGAACCCAGCACCCTGCCCGTCTCATACACCACCTGTACCCCACCGCCACAGAGCCGGCTAGAATAAGTTACATATCTAAAACATAGTACTTACTGGAAGTTGGAACACCACGAAGCAATAGAATGCACTCTTCTAAGACCAATCCTACTTATACATCAAAAGACACGATGCAGTTGGCAGTAAATAAACGATTTAATTTCAATACATGATTAATTATCAGAATATCATCAAACAATATAATATAAAGTAAAGGAAATAATAACATATCACGGCTGAATATTATCAAAAATAATCAGATGAATTTTAATATAAGCACTTCCTCGCCAATAGATTGACTCAGGTGATAGCTAGGGCATCAAATAGATTAGTGGTACACGATTTGACTGTATAACAGGTCCCATGTGACTCAGAAAACGATAATAACAAACGATTCTGTTGACCATGCTTCGAACTCTGGGGATCTCTGTCTCCACATGTTTACTGAACTAATGCACTCCACAGAAACTGTTGGGAGACATGTATTGCAGTTGTCGGTTTATCTATCACTCTTTGTTTATCTATGTGCATGTTCCTAGAAAACTATCTGTCTTCCTGCGTGTAACATACATTTTGTCTGTCAACATGTACACACAGGCAGTGATCAATTCACAATATCAGATCTGCTAGTTCATTTGAAAACAGCCTTCTAAAGTGACTCATAAGACATTTCTCGTGATTTTATTGGCCACCTTTGACTATAATTTGTGTATTTGTTTCACCAGCCAATAAAAATCAGGGAAATAGTCAAATGGGTCACTTTAGAAGGTTGACTATTTTTCAATGAATTCACATGTCTAATGTTCACGATAGTCACAAATAGAGTTTCCTCCATTCTTCCGTCTTAGGAGAATTTTCCAAAATGCATTCCATACTGCTCATATTTGGGGATTTCTAGGACTGAAAGGACACTCTGAATGATCCTGTCCAATAAACGATACACGCGAGACAGTCGACTGTAAAGATCGCTGTGCAGAAAGCAAAGACGCCATCATTCGTTATGTTTTTCATTACTGTTGCTAATTTTGTTTGTCACTATTTGTATATATTTGTATTATAATTTAATTGATTTCACAAAGGTATTTGATGGTTTTGGGCATCAAAATCTGTGACAGATACTGAAACAATATAACTGTGAGACACATATCAGAGAAGTTATTGAAGCGCTGTATAAAGATGCAAGCAGTGATATTTTCATAGTGATGACATTGGTAAATTTTTCAAGACGGATGAGTACATCAGGGTACTTTCTCCAGTACTTTTTAACAGACATCTGGAATATATAATGCAGGAGAAATTACAAGATCTCTAGACATCAATAACTACTTGTGATGAGCTACTTTGTAAACTTGACTATGCCAATGATTGGTTCCGAAGCTGAACTCCAGAAATGCACTGCAAAGTTAGAATTGTCAGTCGAGAATATGGCTTGAACATTAACACTATTAAATCAAGATATTGGTGACTAGTGAAACCAAGCAAGATCTTTATAAGGTTAACAATTTCAAATATCCCGAGTTCCAAATATGTAATGATGACAACTCAAGAACTGAGATGTAGCTAAGATTCGAGTTGGCGATGGCTGCTATGACAAGTTTGGATGAGTAAGATCGGTATTAGAGTAAAGATCAATCTATCATCTATTCAGATCGCCACTGTTAAGTATACTTTTATACCGGTGTGAATGCTGGACGCTCAATGCAGACAGAAAGAAGGATTCAGGTTTGAAAAAAAGTGCTACATACGTTTGTTAAGAATTAGTTATATAGAACACAAGACTAATATATTTGTCTAGCAGCAAATAAACAAACTTGCAAGTTATCAAAATCACTTCGGATTGTGGTAAAACGGTGTAAACGTGTTTGATTTGAAGATGTAAAGTAAAAGTAAAGTAACCCATAGCATTTAATAATGTCGTAGGGGTGTGAGATGTTAGTGGTCTCACATTTCAGAGAATCTCCAAATGAGGGCGGTAGTCATCTCCTCTCCCTCGCGATCTTTACTTCCCGGATTAATCCAATACCCATTCAAAGCTGTGTCGACATGGGAGCCGTTGCGATAGAAAAAAACATTTCGGCCTCTGCTACGGAATGAACCAAGTACCAATCATATGAGAAGCCAGTGCGCTAACCACTGCGCTACGCTGCTCACCATCTGAACATGTAACGACATACGACGCGCTCTCTAAAATTATTTTGTAAGAAACAGTCGATGGTGGAAGAAGGAGAGGTCAGAGAAAATCCTGGATATATAACATCAAGGACTGTTCTGGTCGTGATTTTTCTACACTTTTCCGAGTGGCTGAGAACAATTGTTTGGAGAGCTTTATGTGCTGATGTGACACGACTACGACCTTAACGGGTTATGGGCCTCATTATTTATATACTTGGAGTCACATGTCAATAATAAACAAGACCGACCAACGAAAATACGAAAATAATTCTTTTTAAATCAGCGATTCATGTTCTTTTTACGTTCTGTACACATGTCTTTACTGGAGCCAGTCATGCATGCACTTATATTGTTAAAAGTAGATCAGTATTCAGAGAATTAATTCTCGTACTTATAACCTGATCACCATGTACAAAGCTAATCACTGTCAAGCAAGATTGTCAAGATATACAAAAATAGGTAGATCTGTTACCAAAATAAAACATAAAACAGCATAACAACGAAATACAGGGACACACAATGTTTTATTTTGGTAACACATCTACCTATTTTTGTATATCTTGACATTTGCCAGTGTTACCCCAGCCACCTACTTCCTGTTTACGGTTGGAACCCTACACTGGAACATTTATCCCGTAAGCAAGATTGACATTTTTGATGTTGTCTGTATCGCCATAGGCGTGGCCGCAGAAGCGCACAAAAGCAGCAGACATTACTTTCCAACTTTCGCAATCATATGTCGGCAAGTACAGAATGGTTCATACTTCAAAGCGAAAATACTTATTGCAAGATGAGTTTTGTCCTAGAATCGGTAGAGAAAGAGGTCGCTTGGATAACATCAACTAAAATATTTACTTCGCAAAAATGACAAGAACTGTTATTTTCTTCGCTCTTTGATAGAATGGATAGTTTTGTTTCTCTTACCTCACAAATCTTGTTCGGTCGAATTAACTTGTTACTCGAAAGCTAAACGTCCACACTATACTGACGATACAGTTAGATGTGTTAGTGACACCTGATAATTCAACAATAGTTAAGTAGCGAAAAAAAACTATTTTTTTAAAAAGATTTTGAACAGGCCACAGCAGACTGAAAAACCGCATGTATGGGAGTTTTGGAGTTGGTGTCACCGATATGCACCGATTTATTATTCTACCATGAGGACTTTAATTCCAGCGATATCTGCATCGCTGGAAGGTTCATTACTTTAAAAACACTACTGTTAACATAAATCATGTAGTATGATTTTGTTTTTCTCTACCTGACTACCTGCAATGGTTTTATTCAGATTTATACTCTGTATGATTCGACAAATCTGCCGCTTAAAAAGCATTACTATATAGACACGATAGATATAAAGCCAGTGGCAGACATTGCAAACAATGGATTACAGAAATACGAGTCAACGAAAACAAACATATAAGAAGCTCACAAAAAAGTAATCTCGAGATAACTATTCTACCCCTGACGCCACACAGCATGAGTGGGTGCAAGCAAAAAGAAAGAAAAGAATAAAGATGATTTGCCATCTCTCATTCCCTGAGTCCAAGGAAACACAAACCAGATGTGAACTAGCAAAACATTCAGAATCGGTATCTAGTGTTTAGTATCCCATGCCTCGTGTGTAGCTCGTCAGAGAACATGCCGTCTCCACATTGCGATTTCTCTGCATTTCTTTCATCCAATGAATCATCAATTACGTCAACAATTAGGGTGTGGGTAGCGGTGGCGTGAGTGGGACTGAAAATGTTTTGACAGTTTGTGGCAAGGGGGAGAGGGATTCGCAAAAGTTTCTGTTAAGAAAAATAATAAAATGTACTAATAAAATTGTAAGAATTAGATTGTGTTTCGTCCGTATGTTGCCGGGGCCCGAAGAAGAAGATTGTGTTTAAGAAAAAATCTGCAAAGAATTCTCGAGTTGAAGTCAGACGCTTATATGGATTACATCAATGAAATGGACTGTGGTCACAATTTATCCCCTTGCGTCCTACTTGAATTTACTTGTATTTCTCTGCACTAATTTTTTTAGAAACGGGGGGGGGGGGCGATTGTTGACATACATAAGTAGGGTCCTTGAATCTTGCTTGAAAATGTTTTGGCCAATGGGGGGGGGGGGGAGGTCAATAATTGGCAAAACAAACAACAGTGACCTAAAGGGCATCACATAGACGATAGTTTTTGGACACTAACATGAATTGTTAGTTACCAAAATAAGTTGTCTGTAATGCGGTCTAATGGAGATAACCCACGTGTTAAGATTTTTCTTAAGAAATACTGCAGTTCTTACCCCTAATTAAAGATTAGCCTTGAACATGCAGAGTTCGGTATTATGGTTAACTTGTTAAAAACTGGAGGTCGTGGTGACTGGATTAACAGGCAAGTAAACACCACACATTTTCTGATGGTTATAAAGATCTAATATCAAGCTTTGTGACCTATAGAGTGCTTCCCTGACGGCCAAGGTAAGGTACCTGGTTCGAATCGCGCTAGATGGAATTGTGAATCTGGATTGTTCAGAAAGCAATGGCGAACTACTGAAAGTATTTATATTGCCTAGAAAATCAATACAGACAATTAATGATGTATACTGATGTACGATTGCTTCATCCGTTACATGATATGCTACTATTAAAATATTGTTTTTAAAAAGCTCTGGTACAACGAAAATGAATTACTGTCCGCCGTTCAAAAATGCGTATCTCACCATAAGAAGTATATTTTACTAACATTCCGGTATTATCAACGATTCATTGACGGTATAATTACACATACTTATCGAGTGCAATATTGTGTATACACTCTTCAATATTATATGCATTTATGTCATTATATAGTTATAATTTCTTCTACATTTTCGATTTATACCTCTTTAATGCTTGGCAGCGTCAGGGGTAAAAGAGGGGTCAGTAGATGAAATTATTGATTTAGCCTCATATCTGTTTGTTTTCACTGACTCTTTTTTCTGTAATACATCGCTTGCAATGTCTGCTCCTGACTTTGTCTGTATAATAATGCTTTTTGAGAGGCACATTTTTTAGAATCATGCAGACTAGCAATTTAAATAAAGACACCCAGGTCGTCAGGTAATCCACATAGGGAAAATAAAGATCATAATACATGATTTATGTTAACAACAGTGTTTTTAGGGTAACGAACAATTCCAGCGGTGCAGATGTCGCTGGAATTTAAGTCATCAACGTAGAATAATAAAATTAATAATCGAGGCGTATACCATATATGGCATTTCTATTCAACAGCTTCTCCCGCGTTCTACAATCGAAGTCAAACGTTGATTTGAATTTCATTAATGAAATGGACTGAGGTCACAAGCCCCGATACAGGGTTGTAGAACTTGTCTAGTTGAAATCAGACGTTCACATGAATTTGATGAATGAACTTGACTGAGGTCGCAAGTCCCGAAACAGGATTGTAGAACTTGTCCAGTTGAAATCAGACGCTGATATGGATTTCATCACTGAACTGGACTTTGCTCACCAGTACCGAGACAGAGCCGTACATGTTGTCAGACAGAACTCTTTCAGATGCCCGTGGATTTCTTCTTGTAGTGTGGTACAGTGGGCAGTTCTATAAAATGTGCTCCGAGTTTTCTGGACAATGTTCACATGGGTAGATATCGGTGTTACCAGTTCCAAGTTTCCCATACATGCGGTGTTTCAGTCTGCTGTGGCATGTTTTAAATATTTAAAAAAATTGTTAATATTTCGCTTTTTAACTAATTTTGAATTTATTAGATGCCAATAACAAAGCATGATATCACTAACACATAACATATTACGACACATCTGTAAAATATCAAGTACCAACGAAGAAGATAACATAAAAGACAAACTGAACGAACAACTCTTTGCAGACGACCAAGTACTAATAGCGACATCAGAAGAACAATTGCAAGAACATATGAACAGACACCACACAATATGTCAAAAATTCAACATGAAGATTAATATTGAAAAGACCGAAATAATGGCAATAGCAAAGAAAGAAAGAAATATCTCTATCGATAATAAACACCATAAACAGGTAAAGGAGTTCACTTACTTAGGAAGCATCATATCGAGTGAAGGGAAAACAGTAAAGAGATACAAAGTAGAAGCAACAAAACATACAAGATCCTAGGACAGATGACACGGATTTTTAAGAACAAACATATAAACATAGACACTAAAGTTGCATTATACAAGACTATAATATTATTATATCACTGTGCACCAGTGACAGACCTGGACAATTACAATACAAGACAAAAGAAAATAGTGACAGCAGAAATGACATGTCTACAAAGAATACTCGGAGTGTAATTAAGAGATAGAATTGAAACGATAACATTAGACATATACCCAAAACAATACCAGTATTGGAACACATCAAAAGACAATAGATCAAATGATTTTACACGCTTCCAGACTACCAACAAACAGCATGCCACAGATGTCGATGGTACATAGACATCACAGCTACACAGCCAGCAGCAGACCATTTATAATATGGACCACAGAAATCAAAGAAGCCACAAGGAACAAGTTTACAAACAGCATACAAGAAAGCCATTTCCAAAGAACTCTTCTAACTCTAACACCGTAAGGCAAACAAGGGTCAAAGTGTATAGATAGATAGACTAACACATCTAACCGTATCGCCAGTACAGTGTGGACGGTTAGCTTTCCAACAACAAACTAATTTGACTATACAAGATGTGTGAGGAAAGAGAAGCAGACCAAATCATTCTATCAAAGAGCGAAGAAAATAATAGTTCTTGTCATTTTTGCAAAGTTAATATTTTAGTTGTTGTTATCCAAGTGCCCTCTTTCTCTACCGCTTGTAGGACAAAACTCATCTTGCAATAATTATTTTCGCTTTAAAGTATGACACATTCTGTACTTGCCGACATATGATTGCGAAAGTTGAAAAGTAATGTCTGCTGCTTTTGTGCGCTTCTGCGGCCATGCCGATGGCGATACAGACGACAGCAAAAATGTCAATCTTGCTTACGGGATAAATGTTCCAGTGTAGGGTTCCAACCGTAAACAGGAAGTAGGTGGCTGGGGTAACACTGGGCAAAATAATGTCAAAATAAAACATCGTCTGTCCCTGTATCTCGTTGTTAGGTTGTTTTATGTTTTATTTCTGTAACACATCTACCTATTTTTGCATATCTGGACAATCTTGCGTGACCGTGATTAGCTTTGTACATGGTGATCAGGTTAAAAGTACGAGAATCATTTCTCTGAATACTGATCTACTTCTAACAATATAAGTGCTTGAATGACTGGCTCCAGGAAAGACGTGTAGAACGTAAAAATTCATGAAAGGCTGATTTAATTTTTATTATTTTCGTACATTTGTTGGTCGGTCTTGTTTATTATTGACATGTATATAAATAATAAGACACATAACCAGTTACGGTCGTACTGGTGTCACATCAACACATAAAGCTCTCCAAACAATTGTTCTCATCCACTCGGAGAAGTGTAGAAAAATAACGACCAGAACAGTCCTTGATGTTATCAATCCAGGATTTTCTCTGACCTCACCTTCTTCCACGATCGACTGTTCCTTACAAAATAATTTTAGAGAGCGAGTTGTGTGTCGTTACATCTTCAAATCAAACACGTTTTACCACAGTCCGAAGTGATTTTGATAACTTGCAAGTTTGTTTATTTGCTGCTAGACAAATATATTAGTCTTGTGTTCTATATAACTAATTCTTAACAAACGTATGTAGCACTTTTTTTCAAACGCCTGAATCCTTCTTTCTGTCTGCATTGAGCGTCCAGCATTCACACCGGTTTAAAAGTATACTTAACAGTGGCGATCTGAATAGATGATAGATTGATCTTTACTCTAATACCGATCTTACTCATCCAAATAATGTTCCCATTTATCATAGAAGCCATCGCCATTTCGAGTCTTAGCTTAATCTCATTTCCTGATTTGTCATCATCATGTCACATATTTGGGATCTTGAATATTTGAAATTGTTAACTTTATAAAGATTTTGTTCGGTTTCACTAGTCTACAATATCATGATTTAACAATTTTAATTTCCAAACAATATTTCCGACTAATAATTCCAACTTTGAAGTATATTTCTGGAGTTCAAATTCGGAACCAGTCAAGCAATCGATATCATTTGCATAACGCAAGTTACACAGTAGCCCATCACCAGTAGTTATTGATGTCTAGAGATCCTGTAATGCCTCCTGCATTATATATTCAAGATGTCTGTTAAAAAGTACTGGAGAAAGTATGCAACCCTGATGTACTCGTCCGTCTTGAAAAATTCACCAATGTCATTACTATGAAAATATCACTGCTTGCATCTTTATACATCGCTTCAATAACTTCTATCATATGTGTCTCACTGTTATATTGTTTCAGTATCTGTTACAGATTTTGATGCCCAAAACCATCAAATACCTTTGTGAAATCAATTAAATTATAATACAAAGTTGTATAAATAAGCTATCTTCTTCTTTCTGTTGTCATGTACCTTTCGGTGTTGAGAGAAGTGAGTGTACGGTCGTTTGCTCTTCTATTTTCCTCTTCTGCTGTTATATTTCCGAGTGTCTCTAATGTACTATTTATCCACCTCTATCAACAAGTGCGTCCAATAGGTCGACTGTTTTCGTATCGTTTGTTAAGGGTTTATTGGATAATATGTTGCTCTTTCTGACTGATTATGTGGTCATAACATTTAACTTGTTGTTTCGGAATGTATTCTAATGTTGACCTGATCCCTAATTGTTTTCTTAGTTCTTCATTCCTGATTTTGTCTCTCAAGCTAACTCCAATCATACGTCTAAAACATTTCATTTCAGTGGTGTTAATCTTATGAATTTTTCTAGAATCTAATGTCCAAGTTTGACACTGATAACACAAATTTGGTAGAAAAATGATGTTGAATATCGCTTTCCTTGTTTCTAGTGTAATATCTTTGTTCTGCAATTAAGACGTTAGTTGACCAATGACATGCTGGGCTTATTACATCTTGCATATATTTCTGCTTCTTGTTTGTTCTCATATTAAATAATGACATAACAATAAATATTGACAAACAAAAATCACCATAATAATGAAAAATATCTCAGCAGTATATATATATATATATATATATATATATATATATATATATATATATATATATATATATATATATATATATATATATATATATATATATATATATTCTGTTCAAGAAAAAAAGTAGCAACTTCTGTGGAGTTACTTTTATGAAAGGTATTCGCAGAATGGACATCATTCAATTTATCGATTACTATGTCCTCATGGTAACATAGGAACCTTATTGATGCGTCAGTGGTCGTAGATCTCTACAGAACTAATAAATAATCGAATAAATATTAACTTACGACTGCGAGAAAACAAAATCGATGAAATATTTTTAGATGGATCGTAAAAGAGAGACAAAAACCATGAATAGTTAGTTTCAAAAGAGTCACAACAGACAAATGTTGGGCAAATGTTCTCCCCAAAATACCAAAGTACCCATTATACACCAAACTGCCAGCAACTAGAGGTCAATTGAAGCACAATCACATTCAAATATCCCAACCATAATCCAACTATGGACCAACTATTCACATTCTCATATTATAACTGACGCCAAAGAAACAATTATGATTCTACCAGAATAGATGCTTTTATAAACAAGATATCAAAATATATGCAAATATACAAAAGGTACGCCTTCCTCACAAGAAATATTTACTCGATACAACTGTTACTCCTCGTGTAACGCAGGGTTCTGTACATATTCGATAATGCGATCTACATACACAACCAACAGATACAATGGTTTGGTCATCTGGAAAGAATGCCGTGTGATTCATTAGTTTATAAAGCATATATGAAGAGAGGAGAAGCAAAAAGAAGAGACAAGGGGTGGACCTAGAGTACGCTGGATCGACAACATGAAAGAGACATTACACGAACACGAAATAACACTATCTGAAGCTGCCAGAAAAGAGGGAACAAGAACATTGTATCTCCCTCGACACCCGTAAAGGATAAAAGAGGAAGGAAAAAAGAAGAAGTAGATCTATGTATTTTAACAGCTTTCAGTGTGAATGTTTATTTTTGCATACTATCTTTTCGTGAAATTTAGTCCAAACCTAAAAATAACTATGACGTAAACATCATCTCGCAAGAATGACATGATATTATAAATGACTATTTATGTCGTATATTACATGAACCTTCTCCACTTGGGAGACATGTTAGAAAACGTGAACATTTTGAAGAGACAATACTACAAGTCCATATTTACCCATTTTCTTGGCAAACATGGACAGGTCCATGACTTGTCACCCCCTAATATTCAATGTTGGGATCTATCACCTCCTGTTACCCCCTGGTATGAACTGCCATCCCCTGCTATCACTATGACCCCCTTTTATTATCTGTTACGCCCTTTTATCATCCGTCAGCCCTGCCATAACCTGTAATGATCTTTTATTCTCTGCCAGCCTCTAGTATGACCTATCATGACCTGATATAACCTGCAATGGCCTGCCATGTCCTGCTATGTTCTGTCAAGATATGCTATGATCTATCATAACCTGCTAGAGGTCCATGATCTGCTATGAATATCTACATTCCCATTACCTGATATGACCTGCTACAGATCAATGACCTGATATATACTGCAACATGTCCACGATCTTCTTTGACCTGGATTGACTTGCTTAGGTCCATGATATCCTGTGACTTGCGACAGTTACATGACCTGCTATGCTCTTTTTTTTTTTACCTGTAACAGGACACAGCAAGAGTATGGGTCATATTTGCGGGTCTCAAAGGTCAAGTTTAAACGGGGTGCTGTATAGCGTTTACTGGAATGCAGGTGTGGATTCCTTCTCTAATTCCCAATATATAGACTTATAGAGACAGGTAATGTTTACTTACTTCACAATATACCACGACAGACGTATACAGACAAATATTCAGACAAAATAAATAGACATACGCATGTATATGTGTTCATGCGTACATAGCATTACTTTGCATATTAACCCAACACAGATATGAACCAATTGACAAACATAATGTTCAGAGTTTACATGTGTTTACTGATAAAAACTCTCAGTAAGAAATGCTCGTAAGAACAAGCGCAGGTACATCCGATAAATTTCAAATTCACTCTGGTGAGAGACAGGGATGTGTACTAACTGTTCATAAGAGATATAGCACGAGAGAATGAGACTAGTGTGGATGATTGTTTCTTTTTATTGGCCAGGATTAAAGATCAGGGTTTCAAATGCGGTGTTGCTAAAATTGAACACTTTGGAGTGCGCAGAAGAATGATGGTCAATCAGCGTAGGACTGGTACTGTCAGCAGAAGTGTAATGATGGATACATTCAGGGAGATATCGGAACAACTATGGACGTGTCCAGTTTGCAGTGATAATGATCCGACGACTAAATAAGTAACTAACTAACAAGATATACTTTTGTTATATTCTCTTATTGGTATTTGGTTTGGGTTCATTCTCATAAGGTGGTCGGACCATTTTACCATAAGTCTTTTGATATGTTCAATACATGATATTGTACCAACTCGTGTCCTAATTTCTCCATTTCCTATTTTATTTAGTTTATTAACAATTGCACCTTTTCACAGAAACTTCATTTCACATGTAACCATTTTTCCACTACTGGGAGACTGTTACTGGTTTATTGGATAATACTTTGCTCTTTCTGTCTGATTATGTGGTCAAACCATTTAACTTGTAGTTTCTGAATGTATTCTAATGTTGACCTGATCTTTAATTGTTTTCTTAGTTCTTCATTCCTGATTTTGTCTCTCAAGCTAACTCCAATCATACGTCTAAAACATTTCATTTCAGTGGTGTTAATCTTATGAATTTTTCTAGAATCTAATGTCCAAGTTTGACATTGATAACACAAATTTGGTAGAAAAATGGTGTTGAATATCGCTTTCTTTATATAAACCATGTTTGACATTGGTAGCAGAGTGTTCGTAAAAATAAATGCATATATTATCTGCCTTTTGATTTCCATCTTGATCTTTGGGAAGAGTATGCTATATCATAATGTGAAGAGTTTGTCCATAGTTAGATTATGTTTGGGATATGTGAGTTGGAAACGTGCATTATATTTGTCTGTTAGGACTCTTTTATAACTAACTATTCATGGTTTGTGCGTCTCTATTATGTTCCATTTAAAGAATATTTTGTCAATATTGTTTTTGTTCGTCTTAATAGTTCTAATTTATTAGATAATTTATTAGGTATGTAGAGGTCTAAGACCACTGACGCGTCAATAAGGTAGATTTGTTACATAGTGTATTGTTAAGTTTGGTTGTATATATGTTTATAACTATTAAATATATGGGTAAAGTCATAATCATAGATACCAATCTCTTTGTATTTTATCTATATTCGACTTCATTGCACTCCTAAACATCTCACATATTTCCCTGTGCATCCTAGCTTTTCCTTATAATAGATACATGTCTGGTTACACGAAATTTATATATAGATTTTCCATATATATTTCTTATGGGCTTGTTTGGCATACCCGCAAGTCAGCGTGAATGGGTGGCCTTGGCTGGAGTGAAATTAAATCTCACTGGAGGAGGTACTGCCAGTCTGCTTGTGGCTACCTGCTGGGTAATAATCTGACTGGAGGAGGAAATGCCAGCCTGCTTGTGGCTATCTGCTGTGCAATGAAGCCTAATGGACCAGATAATTACTCTAGCTTTTATTAACGTAAATGCGTTAGTAAGTTGCCCTTCTGTTTCCCTGCTGTCAATCCACCCTCTTTTACTACTAATCACAAAGTATAGTGGCCGGACAGTTTAATATGGTTACAAGCACCATTAGGCACCTTTGGTGGCGATTTCAATAAACTGGCTCAATAGCAGACCTCCGCGCAGTAGAAGACCCAGAATCACAGATACTGAGTTTCATACGACTGTGTCACCTCAGGAATTAATGTGTATCTATGTCCTCCACAGTCCAGTTAATGCTAGCAGCTCATCGAATTTCAGATCAAACGGCCAGGAACCGACTGAACGACCCTAGTCTTTGGGCTAGAAGACCCTACAGAGACCCTCTTCTTACGGAACGTCATCGCCAGAACCGACTCATTGGATCTAACCAGCATCATCAATGGACAGTTGAGAATGACTGGAGACGAGTTTGGTTTAGTAATGGGTCCTAGAAGAGTTTACCGTAGAGTCCGTGACGGTGCCCAGAACACCATTTAAAAGTCCTTCCACTGTGCGGCCGGCCTTCCCTTGAGCGAGTCATGAAAGAGGTCAAGTTTAAAATAACTTTGTTTGCAATAATTCGTGACACGTTCATGAAAAATCCCGTGGAACTTACTGAACACAAAACCGCATCAGGCTTCAGCCAATCTCTGACAGTTGTTTCTAGCACTGAGGAAGGAGACGGCAAACATCCCTCAAAAATAGATCCAACGGCTAATCGGATCAATGTCAAGGAGATGTCGTTCTCTGATAGACACCAGAGAGCATACATCTTACTGAAACAGAGGTCTCAGTCGCAAATAATAAAAGTTCAAACCGTATTTAATGAACATCATGTCAAGGTTGAAACATTAATTCCGTAAAATAAAATATTGGTATATGTTTAGAATTTGAATCCTGTACCACGACAATAATGTTGTTTTTCTGTTTTTGAACAGTATATATAAGGTCCCCTCTGTGGCTGTTGGTACAATTCACGTCTGTGACGGCCAATGTACCGCGTTCAAATTCAACCACAGGCAATTTTGCATCTGTACCGTTTAGAAAGCAATGGGAAACTACTGAGCGTATTTATATTGCCTAGAAAATTGCTGCAGCCAAAAATGTTGTACATTGATGGCTACATCCCGAATAGGATATGCTACTAATATAATATAAATATATAAATATATATATATATATATATATATAATTTATTAATTTGTACACTAAAGGCTTTTATTTATTCTAGAATCTCATCACCCACGAGGGTCAAGCGTTTTCAAGAATTTGAAAAATATTAGTAGACTTTCAGGATCAAAGAATCCAAATGGCAAATCGTACAGTCCTTGTGTGGAATGGTCTCCCCTTGAATATGGCAAATATATTTATATGCAAATTTATGTTCTGTAAATATGAACAGGGAGCAGCGCCGCCGAATGAGAGTGCTCGAGAAGTCATTCAAGTATAAAGTGATAAGTGTGTTAGACTACACTGCTTCCACGATGCTGTTTATCAATGTAGTTAAGTGAAAACGGAAACTGGTTCCTATTTAATGTCATCAACTGAGACCAGCTACTGGTTCCCATTTAATGTCGGTAAGTGAGATATGTCACTGTTTCCAATGCAATGTCGCCCTGTGAGAACAGTCACTGGTTCATATTCAAATTTCGTTATCAAGTGGGAGCAAGTGAGAAATATAATGATGTTTTCAAATAAATGTCTTTAAGTGAGAGCAGTTCAACGATTCCTATAGAATTCAATGTCCTCATTAAGTGAGAGCAGTTCAACGATTCCTATAGAATTCAATTTCCTCATTAAGAGAGAGCAGTCACTGTGTCCTATTTAATTCAGTGTAGTTATTAAGTGAGAATAGTCACAGCTAGATTCCTATTCAAATCAATGTGGTTTAGTGGGAACAGTGACTTTTTCCAATTCGATATCGTTAAGAGAGCATTAAGTCTGTCCAATTTAATGTCGTTAAGTCAAAACAGTAAATATTTCCAATTTAATGTCGTTAAGTTAAAACATGTTTCATGTATTGTCTCAGTGTTAACGTATGGTAGTGAAAGCTGGAAATCAACTCCAGCAATAGACAACAAACTAAACAGCTTCGAAAACAAATGTCTTCGCAAACTTATGAACATAACATTGAGTGACTTCGTCACAAATAGTGATCTAAGAGACAAAACACACCATGAATATGTTTCAAACATCATATGAAAACAAAGATGGAAATATATTGGTCACGTTTTACGACTAGATGTAAACAGAATAAACCAGCAAGCCCTTACGTGGTCCCCTGAGGGTTAAGAAAAAGAGGAAGACTTAAAACAACCCTTAAAAACACCATTCTTAAAGAAGTTGAATTAATAGGCTGTAAGACCATCCGGGAACTAAAGCTGCAGGCAGCGGACCGCATCATATGGAGAACCAAAACCTCTGCCTTATGTGTCACTTGAGGCACGAAAGGAACAAACTAACTAAGTTAAAACAGTAAATATTTCCAATTTAATGTCGTTAAGTTAACACAGTAACTATTTCCAATTTAATGTCGTTACGTTAACACAGTAACTATTTTCAATTCAATGTCGTTAAGTGAGAACATCCCCATCGAGGCCAGCTTCTTGCCCTCGAAATGGGACTTAGTTAAACCACCAGAAGATGGAAACTAAGACTGGCCAGGCCCTCCTAATAGCACACGGAAAGTCGAGTGGTAGCCGCTATTGGCAACCAGACTAATCACCATGCTATATTATATTCCTAGAAGATGATATAACTGTATAGTGAGAATATTTTTAATTGAAAACCCCACCAGATTTATATCTTTACAGTTATATGTTTTTATGTGGCAATACCCTGCTGTCAATCATGCTGCCCTTAAGTAGAAGGCCATCCAATTTGTGGTATTGCACTCCGTCATAGAACCTAGGTCCTGTTATCCGGACGGTCACGAAATCACTGGTTTGATGTTGTATAGAGGCCCATGAGTGCCATCATACTGTAGTTGGCGGCGAATGGAGAGTGATGAAATACACCCGAGATCAACTACCTATTGGTGGAAGTCTAGGAAAAGGCCACGTAAAAGCAGCATCATACCAGTTGGAAAATGAAATACTGTTACTTGTCCCATGACTTACTTTGTTCAATCGGCCTACCTGGTTTAAAAAGAAGCTCCAGAAACATAAACCCAATATGGAAGCGATTACACAGAAAATAAAATATCAGCTTGGACGTCACCTCATAAAAGTTCCGCGCCGGGGAACTCGTCCCCCGGATGTATTGAAAGAAAAATCAGCCACGAAGATACACAAAACATACTAAACCTTAACATCTCTGGACTCAGAGATAAGATCATCGAGCTGAGTAGAACACGAAACATGATACCCGCATCGCACTACTGCAGGAAACACTACTAGCAAAGAAAGAATACTCATGACATAAACATATATTATCATGGCCAGCGGTATAACTGTACAACACATACTGTCCACTCAACTATAAGAAACAAATAG
The DNA here is from genome assembly GCA_034231615.1 of Meghimatium bilineatum. Taxonomy (NCBI): domain Eukaryota; kingdom Metazoa; phylum Mollusca; class Gastropoda; order Stylommatophora; family Philomycidae; genus Meghimatium; species Meghimatium bilineatum. The sequence continues at coordinate 24,655,280 of CM067308.1, forward strand.
AACTATATCATTGCGGGTGATTTCAATAAACACATGCCAGCCACAGGATACAAGGACAGAAATATCATGGGAAAAAAACCTAGGGAACTATGCAACACCAGCAACCTAATAATATTACAAGATTCCTCATCCACATCCACACTACTCCACAGAGCCAGTGGATGAACATTAAAACCTGACCTTACCATTATATCCACAGACCTCCAAAATGACTGTAAAAAAGAGAGTCAAAAAGAACGCATCATCTTGTGAAAAGATGAGAAATGCTGCAGCCCAACAGCGGGGAGTAGCTAGAAAGTTACAGATAGACCAAAATCCATCTATGGTGGACATTCCATGTCCGAACTATCCACGAACATTTATAACTCGAATAGGACTCATTAGCCATCTACGAACTAGTGTGCATGGTCATAATTCTAACTGAATTTTCAAAAGTGGATGAAAAAATATGGTCATCATCACTTGTGATGGACGGACACACACACTGAGAGTTCTTGGTGACATAGGAAGTGACCACCGCCCATAATTCCTACAAATCTCACAAACAAGAAACCAATCAACACGAAAAACACTTCACTGGAACTACAAAAGAGCAGACTGGGGACAATTCGAAACGTGCACAGATGAAAACCTAGGAAGATGGACGCAAATACAGATATTAAAACCATATACAAAACATCACTGTAACCATAATTAATGCAGCCTACATAATAATTTTCCTAGGATGCAGAAGGAAATGTAGCCCACTCTGGAAAACGAAGCTTGAAGAACTTGTCAAAAAGAGAAGCAAGAAAGAAAGAAGAGAAGCTTCCTACACATGCAGACAAAGCAGAATATTAACTAACTGCATGGATTCGACTAGAAACAAAAGATGGAAAAAAATGGTCAGACACTTGTACTAAGCTAAGCCTTTGTACTGACGGCAGGAAGTCCTGGAAACTATTAAATAACTTATCAGGGAAAAACAAACACACAAACCCAAAACCAATTTGAAGCGTAAACCAGGTACTCGTGGAATACACTGAAAAAGCAAATAGTGTACTTTCCACGGGAAAGTACCAGACAATGCAATTGAAAAGATTCTAAAATATACACAAAAAAATATATCAAAACCAGCAAACACTTCACTCTTTAATAAAAACTTCAACATTCTGGAACAGACTGCACTAAAGAAACAACAGCCAAGTAAAGTACCAGGTCCTAATAAAATATCCAATGAGATGATCCACTACCTAGGAACCAAAGGAAAAACAGAGCTCCTAAAGTTAATAAATACAACTTGGTAAAGTGCAACCCTACTAACAGCCCGGAAGACCGATATTATTAAGGCAATATTAAAGAAAGATAAGCCTGAAGATAACATAAAAAGATATCGGCCAATCTCTTTAACTTCTAACATTAGTAAACTTGCAGAACGAATGCTGAGCAACAGATTATACTAGTGGTTGGAAGCTTTAGCTCAGTAACTTTGAAGCAGGTTTCAGAAAATGATCAAGAACTGAAGACTAACTCTTTTTTCTTCAACCAGAATGTGAAGGACAATTGTCAGCAATGGAAGAGTATTGAGCTAGTATTACGACTGTTTAGCGAGATTGAGTTGGAAATAATCACAGTTTTCACTTACTTATTATTTTCAAGTAGTTACTTATTTATCCGATCCCCGTGATTGCGAGCTTTCACTCTTTCTTCCCTGTGTCTGGTGGTGGTAGATACATGTCTTCTTCAGCCGTGTATCTGTATTAAGGGTGTTAGTGATGGAGGGGTTTGGTGGTAATAGTTGTTTCCGTAGGTCTTGTTGTGCAAGGCATTCAATTAAGGTGGTGCTTTACTGTTTCATCATGTTGTCTGTTGCAGTGGTTGCAGTATAGTGTATGGTCTGCGGTAATACTTTAAGTCTGTAGATGTTTGTTAAGTTATACACATGTTGTTTGAGGCCTAGATATTGTGTCTTGATCTTTGCGGTTCGATCTATTAATGCTGTAGTAGGAATTTGGTTGAGACATATCTGCATATAGCACTCTTCCTTTTAATCAGTGGCCCAGTTGTCCGTCCGTTGTTGTTTCATTTGTTTCGGATAATGTGTTTAGCTGTTCTACGGTAGGTGAAAATTCCTGGTTGGGGCATACTTGTTCCCTTTTTTGCCAATTTAGCAGACCTTTAATTCCCGCAGATAGTCGTATTATCTGGTATTCACTGTAGTGTAGTATTGATGTCATAGAATGTAATTATTTTTGTTGCTTGAATTATGTTGCTTATAGTTTTCTCTTTCGCTGGACTCCAGTTTATAAGGATTTGCAGAGCAGACTATGAATATTACTCGTTTTTTTTGGACGTTCGTTGATATATGAGAGTATGTCTGATATTACTTTCACCTCTGAAAAATAATGCTGCAGTTCTCCATAAGGAACAGATAACTCTATTGATGTTTTTCCATGGATGACTATGAGAGTGGCATATCCTGCATTGATGGAGGCTTTGAAGGGTGACCCAATTGTGTATGTTTGCATTAATACCTTGGGGAAAGAGTCGATAGTCTCTAATGCAATGGACTTGAGGATTTTTTGGTTTGTTGCCTTGGTTACTGACTTGTCAATTAGTGTAGTGTTTTTTTGCGGCTGTATGAGAAATGCTTTTACAGGGATATTTGATACTCTTTCAGATTTCTCTCTATCTTCAAGACGGTGATACTTATTGTTTAGTTCGTCTGCTAGCTACACTGGGGATTTTTAATTTAGTCGTCTTGTGCTTGTCCATTTGCTAATACTTTTTTAGGATGGTTTTGTAGGAGTCCTTAGTATTTTTCCACAACTTTTTAGTTGCCATTTCTCTTTTAATGTCTAGTGGTCCCATGTTTGCATCGATTTCATATGCCACTGTTGGTGTTGATCTCATACGACCACAAATGAAGCGGAGAGTCTGGCTTTGTACTCTGTCCTAGTGTGTACAAGAGCTTTTTGATGATGTGGCCTACAAGAGGAGATTATAGTCTAATATTATCTTATGAATTCTATGTATGCATGTCTGTGTTGTCTTGTCGGCTCCCTAGGATGTGCTGTCATGTCGCGTTAGCAAATTCAACCTTCTAGACGCAATCTCTATGATATTGTGCATAAAGTTGTTGAAAGTTAGCCTCCTGTTCAGCTAAGCACCTAAGTGTGTTGATATTTTTTGCGATTTATTTCAGTTCCTTCAAGTTTTTAAGATTCCGGATCTTTTTTTTTATACTAAGTGTAAATAAGGTATGTGGGGTTTTACTGGTGCTGACCTTTAATTTCTAGAATTTACGGTATGTTAATATTGTGAGAAACATTTTTCTAAGTCTTTCTGCAGCCAGGTGTAATTCTGATCCACTTGTCCATATATTAAGGTCATTTGAAAACTTTTGGGTGTTAAAAAAGTCAGTGAGATCATTCATAAAGATTAAGAATAGGGTGCAACTTAGAGCTAAACCTCGGGGTTGCCCTCCCTCAAGTGTGCGTTTGGATGATATATTGTTGTTTACTCAAGTTTGTATGGTTCTGTCACTTAATGACCTACTGGATTTCCAGCAGGATATAGTCCAGAGGACATAAAAGCATTTTACGACGTTTTATTTGCGCCAGTGGCCCAATACATCTATCTTCGGCGGTGTTCCCAATTCAATGTTGATAAGTAGAACTATACTGATGTTCCTGATTCAATGTTGTTAAGTAGCACTATCATGATGTTCCCCATTCTTCTACTTCAGCTTTAATTCGAAACTCCAACCGGATCTATCCAATCTATCTATGTTTCGCCAGTTCCCCAACACGGTGTATGGGGCAGAAACTCTCCAATTCGAGCGATGTGATGCTACTGTGTAAAACCTATATGTTTTAAGGCCCATAGCAATAACCTCTTTGATGGTTCTTCTGCGCAGTCTCTCTATGTCTTCTTCTTTGCATTGTGCCATCTGGTACCCATTTTAATGCTTGTAGTGGAGGTCTGTTCCCATTCATTTTAAGTGACAATAATCCTACTAGATTTGTAGTAGGATGTAGTCCAGAGAATGAAGATTCGTTGTGAGTAGTGGTAAATGACTCCGGCCACTGCACGCGCCGATTTCAGGACGGGCTTTTAATATAGCTTTATATAAGGAAAACTATGACGTGCGAAGACGCGACCTGATGATTATAATTTGTTGTATTAACTTTTCATCATCATCAAGTGCCGTCTCCGCAACGAAGATTGGCTGCAACGTATCTCCAACATCTCCTGTATCTTGACTTGGTGGTGCACTCTGCTAGACTGTAACCTGTCCATCGTGTAATGTTACTCTCCCACTTGTATCTCTGCCTACCTCTTGCTCGCTTCCCTTTGACTTTACCTCAAGTAAGGTCTTCAATAGGGTGCCATGTCTTTTAATGTGTCCAAAGTATTTTATTTGCTTGATCTTTATTTCTCTTAGTAGTTCTTTCTTCATATTAAGTGTCTTTAGCACCTCTTTATTTGTTTTATTCTCTTTCCATGATGTTCTCCCTATTCTTCTATATACCCACATCTCAAAGGCATCAATTTTGTCTTCTAATTGGTTATTTAGTGTCCATGTTTCTGAGCCATACATTAATATGGAATAGATGTAGCATTTTATAATATTAACTTTTACATTTTTTTAAATTTGAAAGTGACTTTCCTTTTTAAATTTGTCGGATTAAGATATTGTAAAATTAAAGAAAATTATTAATTTATTAATTTTAAAGTGGTTATATGTGTTAATTTATGTTTGATTAGGAAATGTTTACATATTTTTAGTTATGTCAGATGATGAAATTGTCTGAAAATTTTGTATTAAAAATTGTGTGTATATATTTAGATGTGACTTCTCTAAATGTCTTTTCTCTAGCTAGTCTTGTTACCTACATAATTTTTGTAAATCAAAAATGAATGAAATTCACTCGTAACTGTTGTCAGCGCGTGTGAAAGGGAGCTTCATTGTCTATTGTCTTTCCCCAGGTGAATGATTGTTGATCGCATTCACACTTGCCGTTAAACGTAGGGGTGGTAGCTTAAGCTGTCGTTCTAAGGCCAGATGTGTCGCCTAGGTTGCATTTAGTCCATATTTGTTCAAGGCTATCTTGATGTTTTCTATCCACCGTTTTCTTGATCTACCTGTGGCTTTACGCCCGGAGCTTCAATATGGGCTATAAAGTAAGTACTGTTTTTGTTACTCTTGTAGGTATAAAGTTTAAGTGTAAACTGAATATAATGAATAAAGTTATGTATACGTTTATATATTATTTAAGTATTATGCAAAGAGAAAGCGCTCCTTATTATTAACATACATCACAATATATCTATAAAGACTTATAGACATACAGACTTATAGAAATACAGACTTATAGACATACAGACTTATAGAAATACAGACTTATAGAAATACAGACATGTATACATACAATATGACACGACAAATAGACATATATACAGAAAAAGGCAGTTAAATACGCAAAGTAATCAAGACATCGTTAACATTCATACAAAATATAGAGAAAAACAGACATATATATATAAACATATAGACATATATACCGATATATTCACAGAAAATATAGTCTAGTACAGACAGATTTGATAATATCTTGTGCAGCATATGTGTTTCGTTTGTCTGCTGCACGTATAAACATAATACATTTTTTATGAAACTGTCATTAATAAAAATGACAACTTCGGGGGTTGATTTTTTATTCTTGATTAGAAATTAGCTTCACCGCACGTGAGGCATTCCCATGAGTGCTCCGCCTTTCTTTCCAGCAGCCACCCTAGTGTATGTAGACTTAGAGTTCCGGTCAGGTGATGATTGCATGTTGTTCGGGACCTTTTAAAAAATATTATTTTCCTTCCCTTTTCTCTAAAAAAAATAAAAATTTTCACTATAAAATGTCATTTATGACATTCTCTGTGATAGTATCTGGTTGCAGAACCCTTCACAGGCAGGGGGTTTCACAGTAAGAAGTGAGAACCCTTCACGGTTAGCAAGAGATGAACTGGGGAAATGCAACACATCGAATGTTTTGCTCCTGTGAAAATGTTGATACAGATACCTTAAATTGCAGACGAGTTGTCGCGCAGATGTCAGACAGAAAGTCTGAGACAAGCTTACACGGTTGGCCCAAGGGCAAAAGTAATTATCAGAAAGATGCATCCACGCACTCGATCGCAGGTGGCAGACGACGCCATTACACCACACCCCAGAAAGGACAATGAGATGTTTGGACTAGGTTCAGACAAGAGTCTACAAACTCACACAGTCCGTCTGAACTCGCGAATACTTGAAACGACCAGACAATGGAAGATGGAAGTAGCAAGAGTATTAAGTGCGTAACGCCAAGGGCATAGCCTCCGACCAGAGAGGGACATCAAACGTTACGCATGTTTTAATAAACGCGTACAGGAGTTGACAGGTGATAATGTAGAGGCGGAGTCAGAAGCAGTGACGTGCGGACGAGAAGAGAGTGGATAGGTGGGGAGTATACGAGGGGTGGAGTTGAGGGCCTCACGGGCACACAGAAAAGCAGAGCCCCGAGTCGGTCCAGAGAGTGTCCCACGGAGTCCCAGGATCAGTCGACAGGATCACACAGAGTCCCCGGGACGTGTGTGGAGAGTTAGTACTTGTCTCACAGGAGATAAGTCCCTTGTTGACTTCAACAACTGGAAACAAAGTTAGTTGACCAAAAAGTGAGATTAGTAGTAGATTAATGAGATGGTCTAGAATCTCATTAAGCTTATACCACGACGTGCGCCAAATTCCTGGATGTGCTAGGGTAGTTGTGAAACCTTAGCATTTTGTATTGGTGAAATATCATAGAGATAAATAGTAGAATAATGAGATTGTCTATAATCTCATTAAGCTCATGTTATAACGTGTGCCTTTAACGGAAGTGCTAGAGCAGTTAATGAATATCTTGACATTGTACATTTTATATTGATGATATATTATACGTCTCGGATATATCAATTACTCCAGAGTTTAATATTGATTTGTGTCATTGGTTTGAAATTATATTAAACGACATTCTGATTATGTAATAAGAAGTGCCTCTGTGTTCATTGGTAAGCACTTATTAAAACCAAGAAGAGATCTACGTTAGCAGTCATTGTTGATCAAACATAGAACCCAGGGTTCGGAACGCAAAACCAATAATAATAATACTGTCTTCATTCAAAAGTAATAAACTTTACCTTCACAAGAATATACTGTTACACTGTTGCAAGTGACCAAGGATCACCGGGTCGACAATTCACAACGCAGAGTACTGGCCACTACACGATCGACGGAGAATACAGGATTTTCAGAATATTCGCAGCGGTGTTAAAACCTTGTGTTAGTACTAGTAGAAATTCGAAATCGAAAGACAGGAAGATTCACACGAGTGAGTAGGATGACCTTTGAGATTTTTTTTCGAGAACAATCAATTGTGTATCAAGTTTTAAAAACATTGTGTTAGTACTAGTAGAAATTCGAAATCGAAAGACAGGAAGATTCACACGAGTGAGTAGGATGACCTTTGACATTTTTTTTTTACGAGAACAATCAATTGTGTATCAAGTGTTAAAACATTGTGTTAGTATTAGTATTGGTATTATGTATTTTAATTGCTTCTTCTCTCATTCTCCTTATAATTGTGTTTAAGACATACATGTATCTGTTGCAGAATTAAGTACGTTAGTAAAATAGTAACCGACCCCATGTCTATAGTCAGTTAAATACGCACATGCTTCCACAGGCTTGATAGAGATTGTATCAAGCATAGGAGCCTGATAAAAACGAGATAGATAATTGTTTAAAATCGACCACGCACAAGCAGTAATACGTTGTAGGCTTGATAAAAAAATAAATAAAAAACAAATGGAACAAAAGATGGAAGATAGCTCAAAATCGGAAATCAACCACACAGAAACAGAAAGAGGTTCGATACGGGATCTATGGGAAACCTTGAGGTATCAGGGAGCGGCTACGGCGATCGCACCGTTCGCAGGAGAAGAGCACCGTTTCAAAGATTGGATAGGCGAGATTGAAAAATATGCATTTGTGACAAAAGCCAATGACGACGCAAAACGAAGCATAGCGCTACAAGCAAGCCGTGGATTAGTTGCTGATGTAATCCTTAAAAGGTTAGCAAGAACTCCGACGGAATCTTGGAAGGAACTACGAGCAGAGTTAGAAAGGAGGTATGCCGGCCTCACAGGGGAGCATTATGCGCTGACAAAATTAGCCAAAATTAGCCAAAAACCGGATGAATCAATAGAGGCATTCGGAGATAGGCTTACCAATGTGGCCGAAGAAGCGTTCCCAAATGAAATGGGAGAAAAAGGGGTGGGCAAGCAGCTGCTACACTATTTCATAGATGGATTGAAGCCAGGAGGAATAAGACGCCACGTATTAGAGGCAGAGCCGACAACGTTAGAAAAGGCCATCCAGATAGCGACAAGAAAAGAACGCACCACAAGGTGGGTCGAATATAACATGGGGTCGGAGAGACAAGAGAGGAACCAAATCACCCCAGCTGAAGTCGACAGAGGTAGAGATGAGGACCACCGGGGCCGGATACGAGAACACAGAACCGAGAGGTTAGATGAAACAGAGTTCAGAAGAAGTGGCAGGACCCAGGAGCGTAGACAATACGCTCAGCCAGAAACAAGACGGCATGAGGAGACAGGACACCCAACGGCCTGGACGTCGGGAAACGGACGTACCGCTCGGAGATAGGGACCTACCGGAGCGGACCCCAAGGCAAGGTCCCCTTTAATAAAGACAGAGCAGTGGGAAGGATAGGAGTAGTAATGAGGAACGAGCGGAAAAGGCATAGTAGGAGCGCACTAGACACGCTCTTTGTAGCCAGTCATAGACGCTTAGATAGAGTAGTAACGAGAAACAGAGTTGTACCCATGTTGGCACCAGGACCGTACAACGGGGGGAGATTGTTTATTGACAAGATAAACAGCAAGGTGCGAGATTTCGAAATAGCCAAATACTTCCGCTGGTTCGGAGAAATCAAAGAGGTGTGTCTACCTGTAAACAAAGAAGGCAAACGTCGTCCGTTCGCCTTTGTCGAGTTTAGCAACTCGAAGGACAGAGAAAAATGTCTTCAGTGGGCGGACCACATAAGACAAACCAAAGGTGTGTCTATCACCCCAGCCCAACCAAGAAACGATGAAATGGCCAACCATAAGCCACCTAACCAGGGTGACAACCGTAACCAAGTAATCGCAGCAGTGGAACGGGACGGGACAAAAAGAGAGAAATCGGACGGCGATTTATCAAGAGATCTGCACACCCTAAGAAGGCAGGTTGAAGAACGCCGCAAGCCCAGGAGGAAACAGGACTTACAGCGACCTTCCGAGAGGACTGAAAACAGGTCACGGAAGGACGCCGAACCACTGGATAGGACGGAGGAACGATTCCCGATAGCGAGTTCGAGAGACACAGACCTGGCTGTAGACATTAAGACGGAGCAAGAAAGGGACCCAGATCTTAAACGAAAAATAGAAATGTTGTTGTCAAATAAAGACGACAAAAGTGTGGAATGCTTCACCTTGTCTGAAGGTGACAACTTGCTGTGCTATATAGCACAGAAGGACACAAACCCCGAGCTAAAGGTATACGTTCCGGCAGCACTACGAGCGCGAGTGCTGACCCAATACCACGAAGATAACGGACACATGGGCCGGGACAAAGAGATGGACGCCCTCAAGAGGAAATATTACTGGCCAAATATGTTTAGGGATGTGCAGCAGAAGGTCGCAAATTGCGAAACCTGCCGGCTGCGAAACTTGAAAGAGACAAAGTGCCCTTTACAAGAAACTGACAAACCACAATACGCGATGCAGAAGGTTAGCATCGACCTGGCAGGACCGTTTCCCGAGACATGGACTGGAAACCGGTACATAGTACAATTCACTGACTGCTACAGCAGGTGGCCAGAAGCTTTCGCCGTAGCGGACAAGACTACGGAGACGGTGGTGAATTTGCTCCTGACCGAGTTTGTGCCACGACACAGCTGCCCTCAGATTATACTAACGGACAACGGGGGCGAATTCACTAGCAAGAAATTCGAAAAGGCCTTAAGGTCACTAAACGTCAGGCACGTGACCACCTCAGTTTATTGGCCGCAAGCCAATGGAATTAACGAACGTCAGCATAAAACGCTGACGGACGTTCTCGCCAAGAGCATAGGAGGAGATGACAGAAATTGGGACGTACATCTCAATCAAGCGCTTTCGGCCATCCGTACTAATTCAAATGAGAGCACGGGATTCTCCCCGTTCTTCCTGCTGCATGGCAGAGAACCTATGCTTCCCTTAGACCACATTCTGAAACCTAGACGCAAATACCTGGGAGAAGATGTTGTAGAGATCACGCTGCAAGAAATGCACAAAGCCCACAGAGCGGTTTCGACGAACGTTACGAAGGCCGAAGAAAAGAGGAAGAAGTACGCGGACAAGGGAGCCTCACTTCAGGAATTTGCAGTAGGCGACAACGTGTATTATAAAAAGCACTGCAGAAATTCAAAGCTGGAAGCGCGCTGGGAGAAGGGCTACGTCGTGATAGAAAGAACAGGTCCAGTGTCGTACATCATAAAGCATAATAAAGGAAAAAGAACGATACGGACGCAGGTACAGCATCTACAAAAGGACCACAACCCCCACGACGTTCCTAGAGCAGAACCCAGGGTTCGGAGGAAACGCCAAGCTACATACGCCGTGGCGTTGAGCGACGACGACGACGATTATTGGAACACCGGCTACATGGGCAGCGCCGGAAGGGTAATCACAGAGACCGAAGAGGCTCAGGAGCTCAGGACCGAGTCCAGGGTTCCGGACGAGCCAGCCACGGAAGAACACCTAGAAGAGGTGACGTCGGAAAGGCTCGAAGAGAACGAGGACGACAGCACATCAGACCACGACACTGATGACAAAGAAATCGCAGCGGATAACTACACTGATACAGACGAGTGCGAGTCACACGACAGCACCGAAACGGAACCGAGGACTCACAGTGAGACAGTCAAAGTGGTGGCACCACCTCAGCCTACGGAGGACAGCACGGAGGACGCACCTTTCCGGAACACTCGGGCCGCGAGTAGGCAATGTAAAGACGTTGCAGACACCGTTAATACCCAACCTACGATACAGGCGGTAAGGAGAAAACCGAGGAATGAGGCAGCGTTCAGATTAGCTCGCCAAATCGTTCTAGGTATGGATCATATGAAACAGAACTAACCGGGAGGATGGCGAAACTAGGTTATTAGGTAATTTGTATATAACGTCCCATGGAATGTACATAGTTGATACAAAGTTGTAGCTTGATAAAAAGACAGAATGGTTGGAGGGATCACTGTTCTTTCAATTATTATATCAGAAAAATTTATGCTTGGCCTTCCGCCTCAGCAGAATTAAGTATAGACTTAGATTCGCCTCGACACAAAGCCGCATAAAGTTTTTTTGTGACAAGGGGGCGAGTGTGATAGTATCTGGTTGCAGAACCCTTCACAGGCAGGGGGTTTCACAGTAAGAAGTGAGAACCCTTCACGGTTAGCAAGAGATGAACTGGGGAAATGCAACACATCGAATGTTTTGCTCCTGTGAAAATGTTGATACAGATACCTTAAATTGCAGACGAGTTGTCGCGCAGATGTCAGACAGAAAGTCTGAGACAAGCTTACACGGTTGGCCCAAGGGCAAAAGTAATTATCAGAAAGATGCATCCACGCACTCGATCGCAGGTGGCAGACGACGCCATTACACCACACCCCAGAAAGGACAATGAGATGTTTGGACTAGGTTCAGACAAGAGTCTACAAACTCACACAGTCCGTCTGAACTCGCGAATACTTGAAACGACCAGACAATGGAAGATGGAAGTAGCAAGAGTATTAAGTGCGTAACGCCAAGGGCATAGCCTCCGACCAGAGAGGGACATCAAACGTTACGCATGTTTTAATAAACGCGTACAGGAGTTGACAGGTGATAATGTAGAGGCGGAGTCAGAAGCAGTGACGTGCGGACGAGAAGAGAGTGGATAGGTGGGGAGTATACGAGGGGTGGAGTTGAGGGCCTCACGGGCACACAGAAAAGCAGAGCCCCGAGTCGGTCCAGAGAGTGTCCCACGGAGTCCCAGGATCAGTCGACAGGATCACACAGAGTCCCCGGGACGTGTGTGGAGAGTTAGTACTTGTCTCACAGGAGATAAGTCCCTTGTTGACTTCAACAACTGGAAACAAAGTTAGTTGACCAAAAAGTGAGATTAGTAGTAGATTAATGAGATGGTCTAGAATCTCATTAAGCTTATACCACGACGTGCGCCAAATTCCTGGATGTGCTAGGGTAGTTGTGAAACCTTAGCATTTTGTATTGGTGAAGTATCATAGAGATAAATAGTAGAATAATGAGATAGTCTATAATCTCATTAAGCTCATGTTATAACGTGTGCCTTTAACGGAAGTGCTAGAGCAGTTAATGAATATCTCGACATTGTATATTTTATATTGATGATATATTATACGTCTCGGATATATCAATTACCCTAGAGTTAAATATTGATTTGTGTCATTGGTTTGAAATTATATTAAACGACATTCTGATTATGTAATAAGAAGTGCCTCTGTGTTCATTGGTAAGCACTTATTAAAACCAAGAAGAGATCTACGTTAGCAGTCATTGTTGATCAAACATAGAACCCAGGGTTCGGAACGCAAAACCAATAATAATAATACTGTCTTCATTCAAAAGTAATAAACTTTACCTTCACAAGAATATACTGTTACATCTCTAGCACATGTAGGCCGGAAAAAGTGACAAAATAGAGACATGTAAGGATAGAAAAGGAAGTAAAGTGGAGATACAGAAGAGAAAATACATGATTGAAAGTGGCCACAAAGATATGAACAATATGGGATATGAAGCCTAGAAAATGATAAGCAGTGAATTTGAAAGTATAGAAAATGAGAAAAATTAAAGTTAAAAAATATAGAAACATGAGAATATGGACTACGAAAAACAATTCTGAAAGTTGACTTTATAGCATAGAAAAAACCGACATGTACACATGTACACATGTACACATGTACACAGAGCAAAGGGCTACATTGGAGATGCAGATGTCGAACAATGAATGGATATATGACTGAAACTGTCCAGTCTTCTTCTATATTCATGTCTTTACCGCTGTCTGCGTTGGTCTTCTTTCTGTCTATCATATTCCTAGGACTTTCATGGTATTACTATGGTCTTCAAATTATTCCAGCCGTTTATCAGACATCGCATAGTGAGATCTAGATATCTGGACGTAACGTTTAATAATACAAATCAAGTTATAACAGTGTGATCTGGACCGATGAAATATGTTTGTAATAACTGCAATTCGATATATACAATAACAATAATAAAAAGGAAATGTTTTTGGGATCTTTAAAATGTTGTTTGTTGATGTTTTACAACATACCATTTTGTCTTATATATCTTTTCCAGTTCTGTGTTCAGAATGTTAACGGCTATTTATTTCCCTTGAAAGCCACATGGTTGTTAATACGAGCTTGATATTTTCTATGATATTCTGCATGCATTTAACTTTGCCACAGCAATTTTGTTCAAAAACAAAATGTGTAAATACATTTTTGGGGGGATTTTTTACACGGTATTTTTTTCTTATTTAATTTAATTTTAGTTAGTTTTCTACAATTTAATATTAAGTATTAATTTCATTTTAGTTTATTTCTGCATTTGGTTTTTGTAAAAAATAATTCTTGATCTCTCAAAAAAAAAACATATAGAGAAAAAGGTACCACGTCCATATAAACATTAATATACACTCGAAACCACAAAGACATAATTATATACACATACGGCTCACTTAACAGAAACACACACACATACACACACACACACACACTCACACACAAAGATGTTGGGTTTTTTGTGCCTACAGGAGCGGCGTGAAGTTGGTTGAGAAATCTTCAGCATACCCTACGGTCACATCGAGCACGAGGACGAAGATAGAGGGAGTTTCAGCAGCATTTATTTGGTTGATAACTGATATATCAATAAACTCTGTAATACTCAAAGACTCTCAAAGCATGCTGCGCAAGATAGAAAAGTATATGCTGAGAAGGAATGGTGGAACTTATTGAGCAACTCAGTTGTCCAGAGCACTACATGGATATACTGACCTGGTCATGCTGGGATCAGACGAAATGAGAGAGCCGATTTACTGGCAGAAAAATGAATATTATGTCGATGAGTCCGTGAACGTACACATACAGATAATGTCAGAATTGGAGTATCTAGAGGTGAGGGAAAGAAAGTAATATTTTGGAATAGCCCGAAGATTGCGCAATCAATATCTGACCATACAAATACAAATATATACAAATTCTTTGTATTCCACATATTCTGGCAGATTTTGGACATAGTATTTACCACATTCAGTCCCTCGTATTTCAAGAGTTCTGCTGGAACGTTATCTACACCAGGTGAGGTCTCTCCTTTCCCTGCATTGAAAAGTTCTTTTATCGCATATCAATCAATAAACCCGTAACCCTTCAGGGTCGTAGGGGTACTACATTGGATGCTTCAACACACAGAGTCCCCCAGCGATTTCTATCCTCAGAGATGCGGATGAGTGTGGAAATATCTTGTCCTATCCATTCCTTGATGTTGTCTGTCCATGTCTTTATTTTTCCTCCTCTGCTTCTTCCACCTTCGACAGTTCCCTGCAGTATTCTTTTACATACACATAGATATAAAGTCTACATAAACTGGGATGGCTGCTGGAACGGAGTGTGGAACACTTATGGGAATGTCCCACGTGCTGTGTGAAGCTAGTTTCGAATCAAGAATAATGCCAGCAATTTTAATGTGACATGGCCATTATTACAAAATGAGCAAAAGTAGTTGTAAAATAAGATTTGGTATAGATCACGTTCGTTCTGAATATATTTTCCAATATTCTGATGTTCAAGTGGGACTGTGTTTGCTCTGAAGCCAGATTGTACTTCTGCAATTACATCTTGGGACGTGTATTGTTGTCTGTTCAGGCGCATTTTGAGCATCACTTTACTCGAGCGTGCTAATGGTTCTGTAATTCCTACATACTTGCAAAATTCCTTTCTTGGGAATGGATATTTTTGTGATTATGTTCTTTCAGCGGGCAATTGCTTTGTATTCCACATATTCTGGCAGATTTTGGACATAGTATTTACCACATTCAGTCCCTCGTATTTCAAGAGTTCTGCTGGAACGTTATCTACACCAGGTGAGGTCTCTCCTTTCTCTGCATTGAAAAGTTCTTTTATCGCATATCAATCAATAAACCCGTAACCCTCCAGGGTCGTAGGGGTACTACATTGGATGCTTCAACACACACAGTCCCCCAGAGATTTCTATCCTCAGCGATGTGGATGAGTGTGGAAATATCTTGTCCTGTCCATTCCTTGATGTTGTCTGTCCATGTCTTTATTTTTCCTCCTTTGCTTCTTCCACCTTCGACAGTTCCCTGCAGTATTCTTTTTGACAAGGAATCATGTCTACATACATGTCTAAACCATGCTAGTTTTCGTCGTTTCACTATTGAAAGCAATGGTTCTTGAACACCTGCATACATCTCTACTTTGTTTCTTACGTACATATTGGTCTTATGTTCCCTATAGGAAATTCGTAAAATTCTTCTTTATCATTTGTACTCGAAAGCTTGTAATCGTCTCTCTAAGTCCGCAGTGAGTGTCCAACTCTCACAACCACACAACAGATAGCACCAGCGACTTATACAGCTCAACTTTCACTCCAACACTGATGTTGCTTTTCCAAATCACCGTTAGCCTTGACAAGAACGCTAGAGTCATCTCCAGCCTTATCGCATATATAGTATTACAAAAATTACCCCAGAGCTTATAATCGGACACATAGCATTTAAAGATTACCACCAAGGTGCGTATTGCATATATAGTATTACGAAGATTGCCACAACGCTACTTATGACCTCATATAGTACCACAAAGAATACCACTAAACTACTTATGAAGGCAGTATTACAAAGAATACCATAAAGCTATTTATGGCCACAAATTTATTGATTGAGAACCCCAGAAATTTCGAAAGATTAGATTTTACCTAATATTTGCGGTTGGGTGGTTTTTCTGAGTCTTCTTTCATACCAAGGAGACTTTAGCTATCGGCTTAGTGCAAGGCCTATTGAAGGAGCCTTCTACTCAAAGGGGGTTGATATGTGTATAGATGACATGCTATACAACTTCCATAAGAGAATCTCAATATAACGGCATGTCATCTACTAAGGTTCTTTTGCATAGGTGGTTTATGTAGTGGGCCATTGGTTCAGACCCACAGTCGCCACCGCATGTCTGTGACCGCAGATATTATTACAAAGATGTAATATCCAGCTACTTATGATCACATATAGGCAGGATTTAGGTCCGTAAGTATGACTTTGCTAATAAACTATGGGAGGTTTATATAAAACAAACAAAAATAATTGTTGGAATCGCAAATCTCACCTACGGCTATCGTAAATCATGATCGTACTTACGTATTACACAGGTTTATATAATCGTTTCAATCAGACACGACAGACTATATCTAACACTAGTGGGAAACGATGTGCACACAAGAAAACATACAAATTACAATATATAAATCATATTCAACGTTTCAACCAGAAGGTCTTTATCAAGATACACACACAACATCAAAAGACCATGAATGGAAAAATTATCACAACAAACAAGCGCATCCAACGGAAATATGGAAATGAGATGCCGGAGGGTCAGGAAGTATATAAAAACGTAAATATATGTGGAAACGAAACGAACAAACAGATGAGTAAATGACGGAACACAAAAAAATAAAGGCAAAGACCAGACCAACCCAGTACTAGACATAAGAGTGATCGGAATTGAGTCCAAAAGGTGTGACTGTACCCAATTCAAAAATGAGATTTTCTAGAGCGTACCTAGGTCTATCATAGGTGGTGCAGGATCTGATGGCGGTGACCTGAATATCACAAGCACCATGATGACCATCGCCGTTGAAGTGATGGCCACAGGAGTGGGTGATCTATGCTTGATGGCATGAAGATAGTTACCAAAGAAATCGCTCAGTCTTAAGCCGGTTTCTCCGACGTACTGTTTCCCGCATAGTTTACATGTGATCACGTAAATGACATTACGGGACTCACATGTAAAGGCCTCATCGATGGAGAAAGTGGCCTTGGAAAATGAAATGGAGCGCATCTGAACCACGTAAGGACTTGTATAGCAACGGCAACGTGAGCAACGAACAGTGCCAAAATGTTCGGGAACAGAAGACTTGAGGTGGCTATGGACCAAGATGTCCTTCAGATTTTTGTCACGACTATAAGCCACCAGAGGTAAGTGGTGGAAGGCGTCACGGATGTCAGGATCAGACTGGCGAAGAGAATAACGTTTAAGCATGATGCGTCGAACAGAAAAGCCATGGGGATGAAAGGTAAGAACAAGTTTAACACTATCAGAGGAGGAGGAAGAACCCTGATAGTTAGTCAAGGTATCGAGGCGAGACAAATGACGCACACGGAGCCAAGCGGATGAAAGAATGCTGTCAGGGAACGAGCTTCTACAGAAAAACACAATCATTTCAGTGGACTTGTCTAAAATATCGTCGTAATCGCTACATAAGCGACGCAGGCGAAGAAGCTGGTAGTACGGTAAAGAGTTGGGACAAGCGGGAGGATGAGAAGACGTGTAGAGCAGAAAGCCATGTGAATTAGTAGGTTTATAGTAAACGGATGTGCTAAGATAAGGGGGATGAATGGTGGCAATGATGTCCAGGAAGTTGACAGAGGTAGTGGAGATGCTAGATGTAAATTGAATAGCAGGGTTGAAACTGACGATGAAATTGATGAAACGAGACAATTCCACTTCGGACATGTCGGTGATACCTATCCCATCGTCAATGTATATGTGGAAAAGAGATGGGAACGGACCATTATAGGTAGACCAAACTAGATGTTCAAGATGTCACATAAACAGACACGCATAGCTAGGTCCCATTTTGGTTCCCATGGCAACGTCGCTAATATGATCGAAAAAGTACCCTAATAATTTCATTATTAGATTTCAGACCATTTGGTCATAATTAGATTAATAACCAATATATCCCGATTTAACCAAAAGAGATTTCATTTGTAGTTTGAAGGAAGTATATCTCTGTTTTATTCCAATGATTAGCGAACAACCCAAATGCCTTTTACTTAGCTTTTTTGTAGTGTTTAAAAAAAAATAATTTTAAGGATAGCTTGTAACAGGTGAAAGGGGAAGGGGATGGTATGTCATCTATTTTGTTTGTTTCTTTTTACTAAGTAAAATGTTTTATTTTTTGATGAAAATGGTGGCGTGGTTGGTCAGGTAAATGAAAAGTTCTGATTATCTTCCCTGAATCAAATACCCACTAACAAACTAATGGTCTACTTGGTAACATGACACCGACATCGGATCTTTTATTCGAAACTCTCCGAAACTTGTTGCAGGGATGGGTAACCACGCCTGTTGCTGTCTGGATCTGTCACGTGAGTTAGCAGAGTTTACATGTAGCCTGGTCTTAGCACGCGGGGTGATCCTTGTCCGTTCGGTGACAACGCTGCTGAAATTCTGTCGGAACCAGTTAGCAATTTCCTGTCAACCAACGCCACAAGCAGGCGCGGAAAATTTCAGTCCAGAGGGTGACCAGTGTATCGATATTGAACCAATTATTTGCTAGCTCTATTATCTAGGAAGTGAGACCCTGAATCAACTACAAGAGGTAGGTACAGGTTTCATGCATGTATTTATATAGGATGCTTTGGTTTCAGGAGCAGCAGCTGTAATAATAATAATAATAATAGTAGCAGCGTCATAGTAGTAGTAGTAGTAGTAGTAGTAGTAGTAGTAGTAGTAGTAGTAGTAGTAATCGTTGTACAGGTAGTAACAGTATTATTAGTAGTGGTAGTAG
Organism: Meghimatium bilineatum; assembly: GCA_034231615.1. Taxonomy (NCBI): domain Eukaryota; kingdom Metazoa; phylum Mollusca; class Gastropoda; order Stylommatophora; family Philomycidae; genus Meghimatium; species Meghimatium bilineatum. Next base: position 24,674,273 of record CM067308.1, read on the forward strand.
TAGTAGTAGTAGTAGTAGTAGTAATCGTTGTACAGGTAGTAACAGTATTATTAGTAGTGGTAGTAGTAGTAGTAGTAGTAGTAGTAGTAGTAGTAGTAGTAATCGTTGTACAGGTAGTAACAGTATTATTAGTAGTGGTAGTAGTAGTAGTAGTAGTAGTAGTAGTAGTAGTAGTAATCGTTGTACAGGTAGTAACAGTATTATTAGTAGTGGTAGTAGTAGTAGTAATCGTTGTACAGGTAGTAACAGTATTATTAGTAGTGGTAGTAGTAGTAGTAGTAGTAGTAGTAGTAGTAGTAGTAGTAATCGTTGTACAGGTAGTAACAGTATTATTAGTAGTGGTAGTAGTAGTAGTAATCGTTGTACAGGTAGTAACAGTATTATTAGTAGTGGTAGTAGTAGTAGTAGTAGTAGTAGTAGTAGTAGTAGTAGTAATCGTTGTACAGGTAGTAACAGTATTATTAGTAGTGGTAGTAGTAGTAGTAGTAGTAGTAATCGTTGTACAGGTAGTAACAGTATTATTAGTAGTGGTAGTAGGCGTAATTATAGTTATTGTTTCATTAGTAATAGTAGTAGCAGTGGTAGCTGTAATAATAAGTTTAGTTGTGGTAATAGTAATAATTGTAGTAGTAGCAGTAGTATTTGTTTATAGTCGTACTACTATTGATAAGTAGTAGTAGTAGTAGTAGTAGTAGTAGCAGCAGTAGACGTTGTAGTACTATTATTGTTATTATTAGTAGCAGTAGACATAGTATTATTATTATTTTTTATTAGCAACACTAGTAGTAGTAGTAGTAGTAGAAGTAGTAACAGCAGTAGTAGTAGAAGTAGTAAGTGGTAGTAGTAGCAGCAGTAGTATTAATTAGTAGTAGTAGTCGTGGTAGTAGTAGTGGTGGTGGGGGATGGTGGTGGTAAATCTTAGGTACTGCTTATTGTCCTATTATATAGCATCAATATGGTACCCTTACGACCCTGAAGAGTTGCGGGTTTATTGATTAATTGTCCTATTAAGGTGTGTACATGGAGGCATGTTACAGGTAGTGGAAATACGTTCACATGAACAATTTGTTTGTAGCTCAGAAAGGCCAATTTCATTTCCAACCGTTATATCCCAGGACCTCGTCCATGTGTTGCCATGAACCGAAATATCGTAAGATGCCATTGGATAGAGTTGGATGTCCAATCCGATATAGAATCACCGTGAAGCCATGCCAAGGTAGGATATGCTATGTCTAAAGGCGAATAAATCGCAGAAAATCTGTAGCCATGACACAGCGAAATCCTTTCTCTTGATTCATCAATAGTGAGTGTCGTATATATATATATATATATAAATATGTATGCAAATTGTTCTCACTTCCTACACCCAAAGCACTGCTGTTTGTCATATCCGACCCTGTCAACTTCTTCTTCTCCTGTCGGATCCTAAGATGCTTGATGTGTTCTTCGAACCTTTTCTGGTTGCGTACAGACGTCACAAGAACCTCATGGATGTACTGGGTCAGAGTCATCTCAAGCTTGATGTCTCCAATCATTTTGGCACCATCAGCTACGAACGTTCTACATTCTACATTCTATCACCCAGAACCGACCTGGCACATTCCCCAAAGCCACCTTCACCATTCAAGAGAGTGTGTCCAGGAACATGGTGTATGCCATCCTTTGCAAGCGTTGACCATGATGTATATAGGTGAGACTGGTAGGAAGCTCGCTGATCAATTCTGCCAACACCTATACAGTATCAAACATCATTCGGGTTATCCTTTTTAACGCGTCCACTGCAGTGATACAGTCCTTCGTCTGTTTCTAGCTTCACCTATATGATCACTAGACCATTCTGTTTGTTATATCTATCGTAAGTGATGATGACAATTTGTTACATGCACTTTTAAAATTCTGGTTGAATGGTGTTCTTGACAATGTGTGGGATATAGTACATTCCATGTTACTCACTTGAACTCACTTTTCACGAAAACTACCTGATGTATAGCAACCATATTTCGCAGTCTTATGAACGACCTTAGGAATTCATATTTAAAAAGAAAAATATGTGTAGATTTGAAGATACACAAAACGTTTTTTAAAATACATATAGTATTGCATAAGCAGAAAAAAATGACACATTTTATACTTTACCGTAAAACACACATTTTTGGATACACACGCGTATCTCACCTTCATATAGTAACAAGTAATGTGAGACAGTAGAAGATGTTGAAGAGGAATATGTGTATTTGATCATGCCGCAAACAAATCGATGTGCGAAGCAAAACAATGAAGCACCATTTGATTTTGTTATAAGTCCGTGATATTGTAAGATATTTGATCGATATGAGAACAACATAGATTGGCACATCAGCTATTTTATTCAGATTCTGAAGATTCGAATAGATCTTGCTAAAAGATACCGATAAGGACTGAATAAAATGAAAACCATCTCGTTGCCAATATGTCTCCTGCTCTTGAAGGACATGATTTTCACATTTTCTTGAGTACTCAACATCTATTTGTGTGAGGTGATCGCGTGTTATATTTATTACATCACAAAGTTTGAAAATCTTATTTAGAGCGGCAACGTAATCTTTGACTGCAGCCCACACAAGTTAACTGAGATTGAGATGTGAATGGTAAGGTGGTAGCCGAAGATTGAGATGTGAATGGTAAGGTGGTAGCTGAAGATTGAGATGTGAATGGTAAGGTGGTAGCCGAAGATTGAGATGTGAATGGTAAGGTGGTAGCCGAAGAGAAGTATGACCATGCTCAGCGATAATTTTGTCAATTATAAAAGTCTTCGTCTTCTTTATCCGCCTCACAAGTTCTAACTCTGGTTTGAATTTATTACTGCAAAAAGATACAGTTTCTTGTGCAGTCCATTGCATGATGTTTTGTTTTATGCTCTATGAAGTGGACATTTTGTCTTCTTGCCCTACCTCGTTATGATAGGAGGCATTGTTCATAACAGTATATGATGACCAATCCAGTGGTGGTAGAAGTGGTGAGTTCACTAACCAATTCCTGAAAATAATTCAATTCATTTGAGTGTGGTAGTCTCTACCATATGTAGATAGTGCTTGGAAAATAAGTTCTACCCCACTGACAAGACCATTTGCGTTACTGCTTGCATGACCTATTGCAATGCGTTTACATTTGTCGCTTAAGATTTTCCTTTTCTTAGATTTCTCAATTGATTACCACTCTTTATGAAATGTATGGTGAGCATTTATCCACGGTTCATCCATATATACTACATCATAATCTTCCATCCTACGCTCACGTGTCGGCATCAGATATTTGCATCGTGCAGCTGTAAGGTGCATTTTCTCACATACTATATTCTTGCCTAAATAAGATTTTCGAAACGTGAAACCGCTTCCCCTAACAACACTCCATAATGTGGATTTAGAAAGATTAATATCACAATTAAGCCGCAGACAAGCTTTCAGTTTGCGTAGTGTTGCCAAATCATTAGCCCGAAACATTTTAATAATCTCACGTGCAATAACATCTTTGTCGAAATCGTCAGTAGTTTCCTTTTCCGACCTTGATGTCGTTCATAATTTTATTATTTACTGTCCTTGGTTTATTCAATAGTTGAATGATAATATTTTGTAAACTTACAGAATGCAGTGTTCGCTTTTCGGATTGTGTATATCTTAATATAAACGGGCCCTTCTAGCTTCTCTGCAAAAGTAACTGTACAATTGTGTAGTCAGATTTTGGATAGTAGTGAATTTACATTGAATCTCATTTTGTATTAAAACTCTTAACTACATAGATAAATGATCTAAATTGAACAAGATACAACAACGAAATCACGTCAGACATGCGATACGCCTTTGAATAAGGTGAAGTTTAGCTTTCATTTTAAGATTGAATAATTTGGTCATCTAACCAAAAATATAGCGAAACTGACACTAAATGTCCTGGCAATGTCTCTTGTAAAACATACCTCAGTATTTCCGTGCTTTTCATTAATAACACTCTTGACAATACATCAAAATAACCAATTAAAAGCATGAAGATATTCATACCAAATAAATTTACGTAGTTTGACAATAACGATGAAATTTTAATGAAACGACTGATGAATGACACGTCGCTCTCCTGCAAATAAACGTGATTTCCGTTCGAAATTTACACTTCCGCTATTCGAAGTTTAAATTCTCACAATAGCATACGAAAACTAAAATATTGTGTAGTTCACAGCAGTATAATTAAATCACTGATGACGTCTTCTTATTATATCGTTCTTTTAATACATCATTATTTTTATAGTTTGTGTTGCACCCAAAGAAGAGATGAAGAGGGGGAAACAAACAATAACAAATAAATGTATTTCCCTACATAAACTGGGAATGTCTGACAGACTCGGCTGTACTGTACAACATGGCACATTACGTACATTCACAAAAGCTTTATAAATGTATACTTTATAGAGAAAACGTTTTAATCTAGATGGATTTTTAAAGGGAAAAATAGTTTCATAGGGTCATAGAGATATTCAAGTTGCATCCTAACGATCTTTTCGATTTAACAAGTAGTTTTGGAGAAAAATAATTCCTACTGAGTAACATGGACGAACGAATTACGGAACGAACTATAATACTGGGTAATAACATATATTCTTGCTGCAAATATCCTTTTATAGTTCTGGCATGGGATGACCACAGTACATGGTTTTGTGTCTACCTAAGACTTTCTAGCTACTCTCTGCTGTTGGGCTGCATCATTTCTTCTCTTTTCACAATATACTGCTTTTATTTGCACATGTAGTTTTATTTTTTACAAAAGTTATTCCATGTATCTAGGTCCTTTTCGAAGGCTTTCAGTGAGGTAATATACGTGTCCGCGTAGTACTTCTTTTTGTAACCTTGAACACCTTCTGCACCAGACCAAACATTCCATATAACATAACTGCGCCTATTCTAGACATCGGTTATTGTCCTCTTTCTACGTACCAACTTGTGAAAACATATTTCTATTTCAAACATTCACCACGACATAAGCGTGTCATCGCCATTAATATGTTATTGTATCATCCCGTCTTTGTATCATTTGTTTTTGAGCATTTTTTCCCCATTTGTTTAAAGTACTGTCAGCAGGCTTTTAACGCGTTTCATTCTGCAATCTATTTAATTATTCTATCCGTTGTGTCTAAGTTTATCTTCAAATCTATTTTCCTGTTGTTCCGAAATTTCTTCGTTTCATGAATGCCCGTGCTGTGATTGCATTACCTCCATGATCCGAATATCGTTTTAATCGATTATTTCCTGTTCTAATTTGCCAACCTTAATCTGACTATTGTTCCAGAAATTCTCTCGATTCTGTTGCCTATGATTTTTAAGTCATTATTAAACGAACCTTACATCTAGCCTACATTACTGCGCGGTTTAGAAGTGTGCACAAGGAAATAACATTTGGGGGACACATTTATGCTTTTGAAGTATTTGCGGTATCGCGGTACATAAAAGCCTTTGGAAAAAATTACAAAGAAAAGCAATAAACATTGGACATATATCATAGAAGTGATAATGATGTGTCCATAAATTTCGTCTGCAATTAGGGAGTGGGGTGAGTGAAATGAGTTTGAGAATTATTGAGGTCAGGAATTTGACAAAAGTTAACATGAACAATACAGTTTTAATAGACAAATTACATAACTGTGGGAATTTGAAACAATGTATCCACAATTGTGCAATAAATCATATATGTTTCGTATATAAATCATATATATAAATCAGAGTTTCGAGAACAATTGTCTTCGTAGGATAACTAACACCCATTGGAGTGAGTTCAAATCGAATGATAAAATCAGAGAAGAGACACATCAAAATTTCATCACAGATGTTATCAGAAAACGCCTTTGGTCCTACATCGGGCATGTCCTACGCGCAGACACAAACAGAATACATCACCAATCTCTTGAATGGATACCTACAGGCATAAGAGCCAGGGGTAGACCACAAGAAACACTCAGAAGAATAATAGAGAAAGTAAAAAATCAATATCCATACTATTTCAGAACTGCACAGAATAGCTTTGAACAGACAGAATTGGTCTGATCTCTGCCCTTTAAATGACCTTGTCATTAGAGGTGAGAAAGAGAGTTCTGCAGTGCTATATAACCCCTATACTAACATATGGATGCTAGTCTTGGACAATAAACAAACTGGAAAGTGGGAAATTAGAGGCAACAGATATGTGGTTCTACAGAAGAATGCTGAGAATACCATGGACTGCCAGAAACACTAATGTAGAGGTGTTAAAAGAGTTAAATGCGAAACGGACCTTAATCAACAATATAAGAAAAAGGCAATCTTCATTTTTTGGCCACTTAATGAGACAGGCGGGTTTAGAGAACATAGTCACAGCAGGCAAAATTGAAGGCAGCAGAGACAGAGAGCGACAACGTGAGAAAATATTAGACAGTTTGACAACATGGCACGGCAAGAAAACAACAACGATTTTGATACATAATACTGTGGACAGAGAGCTGTGGAGAGCCATGACCGCCTACGCCAGCCGGCATGGCACCTGATGATATATATATATATATATGTGTGTGTGTGTGTGTGTATGTATATATGTGTGCATATGTGTATATATATGTATGAAGTCGGATGTGTCAGGCCGAAAGGCACAGATATCGCAGCAATACTGTAAACCATGACACAACGCATTCCGTTCTTCGGACTACATTCTGCTAATCTGCAGGAGTTTGAGAATGAACGAAGAAGAAGAAGAAGATGTATATGTGTCTTTATATTGGATATATATGTATGTATTTCTTACTGTGTTTGTGGGCACCTATGCACATGTATGCGACTGTATTCACATATGTGCTTTCATATCAGTATGTATTTATATGTTTGTATGTATGTGTGCATATATATTTAGGTATGTATGTTTATTCTGATGGAATGTATATATTTATATTTGTTTGGTTGTGTGTTGATGTGTGTATATTTTCATGCAAATCTCTCCCATGTGCTATAAATATCAGTTCATCCCTGCACATTTATATGTTCTCCATGTCTATGTGTACCACCGCCCCCCCCCCCCTCTTTGCGTGTTTATTTATTTCTCTGCCTTTTCCCCTTCTTTATTTCTGATGTTTCATCTTGCGCTTCAGGTTTTCATTTTTTTAATTCCCATTTCTATTGAACATTATTCTGCACCTAGTTGAAAGGACGCAGAACCGCCATTTTGGCAATGGTTTTTGCGTGGAAACCATTGTCAAAGTCTTGGCTGTGTTTTTTTTATAGTTGTTTTTTTAAATTGGTTTTTGTTTCTTGAGAAAGTTCCCAATAGGACCGACACGTCGATAATTGTCTTTGTTTTAATTGTTGTTGTTATTTCTGATTATTTTTTATTGATAGTTTTCTAGTAACCTGCATACTTTATTTAGTATTTACCTAAGGAAAAAACACAGGCCCACATAACATGAATATCCACAGAAAGCTGCATGGGAGCACTGCGGAGCTTTCAAATACAGCATAATTTATTGTAAAATTCTGGATGACGTCAGGAAAATGCTTCTCCCTCCAGGACCAGATACATGGAACAACTTATATGGAACAAAACAACAGCTCACAAACATATGCAAACATCACACAATGGCGTTGGGCCAAAGGATAGGAGCTCATGGACCTCTAGATCGGCAACCAACCATTAAGAAAATCGGAATTGCTGTGTAGACATGTTAAACTGCGAACAGGAGGAAGAAGAAGAAGAGTCTATTAAATTATTGAAAAAGCAGTGTCTTCTATGTACTTCATCTTGAACACAGTTATCTTGCTATACCAATTTTTATGACACACAACTCATATGTAAAGATTGTAAAGTGTATGTTCAAATAACCGTATGTGCAGTTTCATACAATGGTGTAAACATGAAAATTCGAAATACTTATAAAGAGATTGCATTACAGTAGTAAGAATGTTATTTTAATAATTAAAACACCCAAAAATATATTGCAAAATTGTTTATTTTGAACTTTCAAAAAAAATAAAAATTATAATATAACAGATTAATGTGAAATAAGAATCTGGTGCACTTGTAAAAGATTGTTATGCGGTTTTACTGTTAAAAACAGTCGTAAATTGACAGGCTCAGTTATATTTAATTGGTCCTTTTTCTTAGATAGTAAATTCGCTACAGCTCTAAACCCACGTTCCAAATTAGAAGATAGAAATACAATTCATAATTTATGTACTATTTTCCATAATTCAGAGTACAGTGTTGGTATTGATTTCTTAAGCCAGAACTTTTGGTATCCACTTTTGAATTTTATTATTAGTTCTTCATTTGTTGTGAATTCTATGAGGTCATCTTCTAAATTTGATGATCTTGCTGTGTTCACATGTGTGACATGATCTAGAACCATATGTTTCATATCATATTTTCATATCACTGAAACGTTCAATTTAAATCAGCACGGAGAACCTCCAAGTGTTGACAGTGTGTAGGTAAATATTTCTTTTGGAGAGACACTGCTGATTAATTTAAAAAGTGGCTATATTCCCCTTGGTAAATTCCGCTTGAATAGAAGAAGTTTCCCCACTAATATATAACAAATATGCAATCTCTATTTTCTCATTGACATAGAAAATTTACATATATCTCTGTCAGATATGGTCAAATTTTTAATTATTAAATAATTGAAATAAAAGATTGACGAAAAAATAGATTTTGTGATACGATAAATTAAAATGAAAAATGAAAATTTTAAATGATTATCCAATTGCAAAATCACGAAAATAATTAATTTCTAAATATATGTTATAAATTTCTTCTACAAGTAGCCAACGAACACCATGACCCACTGAGTGGTCCCCCAATTGCTTCTGAACCCGCCAGAGCCCAATCCCCTAGAATCCTTCAGTGCCAACTGGGGCGGTACCGCGAACTTTGAGAACCTGTGCGATAGATTCTTAATTTTAAAAATTATTTTTAAATTTATTACATTGTTGCGGGAACAACATTAAGTTGTGGAATGATACATCTGTTCTATTTTAATGTATGACTTGGTAACATGGACATGCACGAACAGCAAGCGAGCAGAATTGATGCCTTTGAAATGTAGGAGTAGGGAGAGCGTCATGTAGGGAGAGGAGGGCGAAGAGGTTCTGGTCACACTCCGTGTGAAAAAATAATTATTAAAGGAAATCGAGATCGAGCAAATAAAGTCTTGTATTATGAACATGACGTGAAATGTTGCTGAATACCTTGCTTGAGGTTAGAGTTGAGGGTAGGAGAGCAAGAGGTGGCAGAGATACAGGTGGGAGAGAAACACTACGAGAGGGACAGGTTACAGTCTAGCAGAATACACTACCAAGACAAGAAACAGGGGATTTTGGAGATCCGCTGGAGCCAGCTTTCATTGTAGATATGTCATTTAATGATGAATGATGAGGGACAACATTGGCAGAGAAAGAGTTAATGAAGGCGCTTACGTGTTCCAAGGCAAGTTTTCTTATAGCAGAGTTAATGGATATTGTATCTATGTTATAGGTAATGAGAAGTTGTGTCTTAATATTGGAATTAAACATGACGAGCCAGAAATAGAGTTCCGCAGAGAGAAAGTCAGAAGCATATTTATTACTAATAACATGACGATTTACTAATAGTAATTATAGTAATGGTAGTGGCGGTGATTGTAGTAGTAGTAGTAGCAGTGGTAGTAGTAGCAGTAGTAAAAATAGTAGTAGTAGTACAGTTAGTCTTCTTCTGATTTCATTCTCAAAGTCATGCAGACTAGCAGGATGTAGTCCAGAGAATGGAATTCGTTGTGTCATAGTTTACAGCTCTGCTGCAATATCTGCATCTTTCGGCCTTACACATCTGACTTCAGCATGGCTTTGGGTCACTGGCTCTTTATGGGATGGGACAGTCAACTCCATCCCTTAACATCCTTAGTCGCCTCTTACGACATGCATGGAAGGTAAACAGTGTTGCTATTCTTCGTTCTCCTCCCGGACCCCGACAACACAGGAGTTTGTGGTACAGTTGACTCCATGTCTAGAGCACCCCTCTATAAATCATTTCTCTATTTAACAACAGCGGCAAAGGCCGACCAACGCGCCGTTGGACAATAGACATTCAAGAATGCCTGCGCATGTCACTGGAAGATGCAGGGTAACTTTCTCAACACCGAGGAGAATTCATGAGATCCATAGGAAAGACTACTTTCTGGAAAGAATATGTCACTTGATGATGATGATGATGATGATTTAACAATACTTTTCAAAATACCAATTATATTTATGCTCTAGTGTTTGTATTGTATATAGGAAATTGCTTTTATTACATTCATGTTTCATCGGACTGTTCTATGTTGTTGTAATGTGATTTAACTGTAATGATAGTAATAGTAGTAGCGGCTTCAGTAGTAATGGTAGCAACTGCAAATGTAGTAGTAGTAGTAGTAACAGCAGCAGCAGTAGCAGTAGATGTAATGGTAGTATCAATAGATAGTAGTAGTTTTAGTAGTTGTAGTAGCAGTTTTCGTAGACTTAGTAGTAGTAGTAGTAGAATTAGTAGCAATAGCAGTAATAGTAGTAGTAGTAGTAGTAGTAGTAGTAGTGGTGGTGGTGGTGGTAGTGGTAGTAATAGTAGTAGCAGTAGTAATAGATGTAGTTGTTGTTGTAGTGACAATATTATTTTCAAAAGTATTGTTCTTGATAATCCGTATAATATCAAATAATTAGATGTACTCATCTATGCTGCGATATCTACAACCGTATCCAATTTCTTCTACAGCTATATTTTTACTACCACCAGAAGAAACTCCGACGTCCTCCTGCTGAAAGTGTACCATTTTTGCAATACTTGTTACTCTCACCCTCATACAATGATCCACTTCTGATTCGTGCGCTCAAGTGACCGAGGTTAAGTGAAGAATAAACATTAGAGAATGTCTTAAAAATACACGAAATTTACCTGTACAATCTTAACTGAATATGGATCTACATAAGACCTGGATGTTGCTGAAACTCATTCTTTGGATATATGCAGGTATAAATCATGTTCACATTCGTTTGTCTAGCATCAAATCACTTGATTCTTTCCCTACATACATGTTCGCATATCTTACATATTATCGGCCTGTCTGTTTTTCCCCTTCATAAACCTGGTCACCTTACATATAGTATACATGTCAGTTTTCCCCTTCATATACCTGATCGCCTATCCTACTTACAGTCTCTGTTTTCTTTTTCCTCCATATGCCTAGTAGTCACTCTTACTCCATTTTCCATCTTTCTGTTTTTCAGTTATCCACTCACCTTTCATTCATACGCTCATCTATCTGTATGTTTATCACAATTTTGATATCAAGCTCCACACTTGTACTGTATGTATGTGTCCATCTGCATCTACTTACCTGGAATCAATTGATGGATGTGCATGCGTGTGTTTGTGTGAGTGAGTTGACGTGCAACAATGCATATCTACATATCTTGACGTGTAGTGATACCCAGTTAACTTATAAAATTTTTTTTGAAAAAACAGTTGGAAAAAACAGAAGATGTGTGTGAGAAAATCCTGGAATGGCAACATCAAAGAACAGTCCCCACATTTGTTAGTCTACACACATCCGAATTACTGAGGATAGTGGTGTTTGGATGGATTTTTAAGCTGGTATCTTCAAGTGGCTATCACTATTACTACTACTGTCGCTACAACAATTATTACTACCACTACTATTGCTAGTATTACTACTACCACTTATACAATCGCTATGATATCTACTATCAGTGCTACTACCAATACTACTACTGTTACTACTATACTATTACTACCGCTGCTGCTACTACTACTAATGTTGCTATTGCTGCTGATGCTACATAATCAAGGTCATAACACTAATGAATTTTCCAAAGTGGATTAACTGATCATCGTCGCTTATGATGGACGAACAACACACACAAGGAGAGTATACTAGGTGTTATGTGAAATGAGAATTATCATAGCCAATCAATTTATTCAAAGAGAGAGTTACACACAGTCAAAGATTAAACCTTGCTGAGATACATAAGCAATGAAATTCGTGGGCCCCCTTCACACAAAATAGCAGGCCATGGCGATATTATTTAACCAAAATATTGTTAATATTTTATTGATCAACTGTTGCGAAGCCTCTAAAAGGCGTTGAGTCCATTCGGTTTGGCCTTCTTTGCCTGTACCAATTCTTCCGCGATATATTATTGATAACCCAGTCTAATATTTGTCATGTATAAAGTGGTTTATTTCAGGTCATATTGGGTTCCCCACGACTTGTTTGGCAGAGAAGTTGTAGACGCATAGTCTACGGGAATTTTCTTGCTAGACAGCCCTGCGGCCTAAAACAAAAACAAACTAATGAAGTAATGGAAATAGCTATATGATCGTCCTAAAGGTAAAAGTAACCCAGTCACGAGAACAGTGAATGTCTTCGGTGGAACGTAGGCATTTTCATCTAGGTGTGCTAGCACTGTCGATGAACAGAAACGCGATAAAGACAGTAGTTTCGTCTCGGCCATTACTGGGAAAAGCAGTCATCGAATGATAATTGTATTTTGGCGCCTTTGTCTAAGAACCTAGACATTTTTAGAAGCCAGTACAAAGGGACCATAGACTTCATGGCGAGGCACGCGTGTTTCCCAACGTCACTTGGGAGATGAGAAGTTCGATAGATGTTACTTGTTTACAGATATCATTTTGATAAAAAGCAAAAGTTGGCATGAGTTAAATCGTATGACAGGTAGACTTCTTCTTCTTCTTCTTCAGCGTTCGCTCTCAAATAACCACAACGAATATTTCTTGTGATTTCCGTCAGGGAGCGTGAAGTACGTTGTGCCGCAAGTTCCACAGTAGAACTGTGATTATTTGCACCCCGGTTGGCCACTTGTGGTCAGGACGGCCGAGGTCCAGCACATCCGTTTTCGTCATTCCTTTATATCGGGTTTGGTCCCTAATCCGTGACAGCCTGTCTATCTGTCGCCGGGCACGCTGGTGTGTAGTGCCTCTTCGCCAAGACGTTTGTCGAGCGCGTCTATCTGGTACGAGGTGTACCACTACCTATGAACTCATCTCGTGCATTTGGACAAACTGTGCCTGTGCCCATCGGGTACTGAACCGTTTCTCATCCGCGAGCCTGGTTCCGTTTGAGGAAGAACTCACCAGAAGAGTTAGACCCTGGCTCGTCCGCCCTCCTACCCGAGGCGTCGTTCACGGACATCGTGGTTCCCTCGTCTAAGTTCGAGTCTCACACCACGCGTTTGAGAGCAAGACTTTCTCGAGCTGAACAACCTTGTCCAAATAACGCCTGAGCCCATCAGGTACTGAACCCTTTTTCTCTGCAAGTTTGTTTCCGGTATAGGAAGCTTGACAGTAGAGTTGGGCCAGGGCTAAACCGTTGTCCCTTTTGTGCCTGAGCCCATCAGGTACTGAACCCTTTCTCTGTGCAAGTGTATTTCCGGTAAAGGAAATCTTGACAGTAGAGTTGGACCAGGACTGCCATCGTTGTCCCTTTTTTGCCTAAGTCCATCGGGTTCGGAACCCTTTCTCTACGCGAGCATATTTCCGGTATAGGAAGGCTCGACATTTGAGTTGGTTTAGGTCTTCTTGCTTTTCCGAGCGCCCACACTTGAGTCTGGGTCTCTGCTTATAAGGATCACCGGTAACTAGAAGCTCGTGTCGAGCTAACAGAGCTCATAGTTCCCCTTTCCTAGAAACTATTCACTTTTCATTTGCAGTTCGCGCTGCCCTCTGGCGCTGTTCTGCCCTTTCATTGTGTCATTGTACTCATTATGACATATATTTGTTTCTCTCCATTCAACCACCTTTACGTGCCTTTTACATTGGCCGCCCCTCCAATGTTCTGACTGGACTAACAGGCGTCACTGTATGTCGACAGTGTCGCATTATGTGGTGATTCAAATGGTGTCGGAGATATTGTCTATCTCTTTTGCAGTCAAATCTCTTTCCATCTGCTTCCTCCACATTCTCGGACACGATCCCCAAATGAGTTGGCCAGAATCAGCTCGAGCTACTGTTTTCTGTTACCAAGGTGCACCGCGAGGAGGTACATTTGGGATATTGGTTATCTGCTAACCCTGGGTCCGCCTATAGCATTGCGTTCCCTTTGCACCCCACAGGTAGACTTAATAGCTTGAGTAAGATTGGTCAAAAGATTTTTGGGAGTATTTAACAACTCACACATATGGTCATTCTGCTTTTATAGAACCAAGCGGCAATTCGGGAAGGACGTGTAGCGTTCAGTCTATGGGGAGACTAGAAGAACTAGCTAGTCCTTCTAGAGATTGAGAACCGAGCTATTGCTGGAAATGGACGTAGTAGTTTTGGAGAGTCCAAGATGTAGTTAATCTCAGAGGGACGAAGTGATCGCCTAGGAATATAACTGTTAGAAAACGTGAGAGTTTTATAGACTCGAATATAAACGACGCATCTGGTTGAATGACTAGACCTACGCACTTGCATATCATTTGTAGTCGTGAAGACTAAGCAAATGAGTACATTGTTCAGAGCTACGCATTCTCACTCAGCTCGAGGAGAAAATGAAAATTTGATACCAGTAGAGTCAATGTAGTTCAAGGAATAGACAAAACGTGCATACGATTCAGTACAGTCAAGGTAGTTGAAGGAATAGACAAAAGGTGCATACGATTCAGTACAGTCAAGGTAATTGAAGGAATAAGACAAAACAAGTAACTTTGGTAGCAGTCGTTTACAACTCCGGAAAGTCATCCCAAAGACTTGTGCAGGAATAGAAGATTAGAAGACTATACAAGTGAAAGTATCGTGTGTATGACTGAGAGATGACAGACTGTGTGTGCATGCATATATTCAAATACTTCATGGATGCTGTAAACTTATCAAATAAACATTTATTGTGTGGATATTGTTGGTACTTCAATTATGTCTGCTCTGTTAAAACAGTTCTGCGTCGGCACACACTGTACCATTTCATAAAAACGTTTGTGCCGTGCATAGAAGACATTGACGGTTGTATCCTCCAACCTTCAGACGTTTGAATACGACTGCAACGAATGTAATAGTTATGTAGCGACGACAGTGGTGTCTCATAGGTTGCAAAAGTGACGCAGCGTGGCCTCTCTTTGCTAGTGGTGCAGGCATGAGACCTCCTATTGCTGCAACAGTGATGTCGAGACGAAACATCGTCTTTTAACTGCCACAAAGTTGCAGTGGGTGAATTAGATAGTCATTCTTTGAACAGCGAAACTAGGATGATTTTGCAGTATGGGTTGCAGTTCCGCAGATACAATCCACAATGTCTCTGATACCTATTAGGTGTAAGTGTGATTTTAGACGGTAGTGTCTCGTTCTCGGTATAAATATCGTGACAGGTTAATTTCTGTTCAATTTGTTAATGTTGTCTCGTCTGGGTTATAATTTTCGTTTAGTCCTCTTCATCAAAGTCGCATATATTGTTTTAGTAGAAGATATTAGGTACGCGTGTCTGAGAGAGGTTGCCTTCTGTTTTTGTATCATCTGCTTGTACGTTACCAATTATGCCACACATTGGTATCACCTGTAATGCACATTCAGTTTTTCTAGATAATTCGATGTTATTGTCTTTCATGTGATTGATGTGTTGTTTTGGTATTTCGGATGTATCCAACACTGATCAGGTATGAATAGACAATAATAATAATCTGAATCCACACAAACAAATAAGAAACACAAGTCTGTATCCAACGCTGATCAGGTATGAATAGACAATAATAATAATCTGAATCCACACAAACAAATAAGAAACACAAGTCTGTATCCAACACTGATCAGGTATGAATAGACAATAATAATAATCTGAATCCACACAAACAAATAAGAAACACAAGTCTGACTTAGCTCAACAAAACTCATTAAATGTATTGTTTTTCAATGTATTTAATTTTCCAATCCCACATTAAGATTTCACCATTATTCCTCGACCGTGTACATGTATCTTTTGTCTTGATTTACAATTCTTATGTTTGATATGACCTGGTATAGTCTTGCCTGCTATCTTCTAATGTCTACAATATTTCCTAAAAGCTTTCAATTATTCATATTTATATTCAAGGATTTGGTAGGCGAAGCAATCCCATTTCCCATTCTCCTTCCACATTTGTCTTGTTTAGACGAGATTGTACTTTTGAATGAGCCGGTACATGGCGGATTCCTACTCATAGCACATTCGTTTACTATGTCCTGCGTCATTTACCAGAAGACTTATCGGGGATGTGCATATACATGACGTCAACAATTGGGGAGGGGGAAGAGGAGGGAGGGAGTGAAGTCTGAAAATGTTTCACAGTTGTTGACAAGGGGGACGAGGCAGTGGGTTTTACAAATTTGGCTGCAACAATATTATTTAAATAAACCAATTAAATTGTTTGAATTTGAAACGTCATAATGCATATGTGAGACGTTATAATGCATATGTGAGACGTTATAATGCATATGTGAGACGTTATAATGAATATGCGAAACGTTATTAGGTATATGAGAAACGCCATTATGCATATGTGAAACGTCATTATGCATATGTGAAACGTCATATGCATATTTAAACGACATAAATTTTGTACTCCTACTACTAAAAATATGTGTTAGGGAGAGGGTGTTGGTAACTTTTTTTAAAACATAATTAAGTTCGCTGAAATATTGACTTGTTGGCCGGAACGGGGGGAGGGTGGTTAAACATTAAGCAATACATGTTGATGCAATGTATGGACAATTCCATATAAAGACAGTTATAATCTCTAAATACCAGATTTTATATTTGGTACGCAAATGTTGTGTGGCTCTGGTAGCTCATACGCTGTGTGGACCTTGTAGCACTGACGTTGTGTCAATGTCACATACTATGACGTTGTGTGGCTCTGGTAGCAAAGATGTTTTTTGGTCCTGGTAGCACTAATGTTGTGTTAATGGTAGCTCTGACGTTGTGTGGCTCTGGTAGCTGAGATGTTTTGTGAACCTGGTAGCACTGACGTTGTGTCAATGGTAGCTCTGTTGTTGTGTGACTCAGGTAGCTCAGACGTTGTGTATCACTGATAGCTCTGACGCTGTGTGGCCCTGGTAGCTCAAACATTGTATGTCATGGTTGTTCTGACGCTGTGTGACACTGGGAGCTCTGATATTGTGTGCCCTTTTAGTTCTGATGATGTGTGGTCCTGGTAGCTCTGACGTTGTGTGACACTGATACCTCTGTTGCTAATGCTACCTACATAAAGACGTTAAAGAAGAACATGGAAGAAAAACTGGGTCAACAATTATATTGGTAAAATAATTTGACATGTTTACTGACAATGTTTACTAATGTGGGTCGTGTCTTATAGTGACCTCGTGAAGGGGTTTGGTCCATGTCTGATATTGATCTTTTTATGTTATTTAGTCCGTGTATAATACTGACCTCGTTAAGTGGCTTGGATCATGTCCCATAATGACCTTGTTAATGGTTTCGATCATGTCTCACATTGACCTCGTTAAGTGGTGTGAACCATGTATCATACTAACCTCGGTAAATGGTTTGGGCCATTTCTCAACTGACATTTTAAAGCGATTATAATCATGTCTTATAACGAGGCACCTCGTTACGTGATTCTGAATATGTATCATACTGATCTCACTAACTGATTACGACATTTATATACTGACCTCTTCTGTGATTCTGATAGTCTACCCTATTTACTTACTGCTGAATCAATATTGTGTGACAATAAATTCTACTGCATGGAAAACACATAATATAACAAGAATCAGACGCTAAACAAGACGGAAGACTCCAGACAGATCAATACATCATGAGGACAACAGGAAATAATCCAGCACAGAAAAGCAATATCCTGAAAGACAGAATTCAAAGCCTGTTGTGATATAAAAGAATGAAATAGCCTAGTGAAATGTCCTCAAGTAGGTGACGAAGTAACAGAAAATGGCAGTATACATATATATACATATTATATGTTTATAACTGTCGCAGATTATAAAAGACAGATTATAACTGTCTTTATTTGGAACTGACCATACAGTGCATCAACATGTATTGTTTAATGTTGAACCCCCCGTTCTTAATGTCGTCCCCCCGTTCCAGCCAACAAGTCAATATTTCAGCGAACTTATGAATCCTCTGTAAGGTGTTTCTACCAGGGGCAAAGAATCATCAACCATATTAATTTCATTGCCCAGTGTTATTTATGGTAAGTTATTTATGCCGACGATAAATTTCTCTACACCCAGACACAATTGTAATGCAAGCTAGCCGATCCACTCTATCATTGCCTTAAACTCCCACTTGGCCAAGCACGGAAATACAAATTATGGAATGTAGGAACATTGAGATCCGGCGCGAACTAGGACATAATTTTCTCGGTTAGCCGACCTGACTGTGAAAACTCACTGTCCCTATAACCCTTTCAACTTTATATGGATTTCTTTACGGTCTTTGAACTCTAAACATTTATTTCGACAGGATTGACAATTGACATTTTCTGTTCATAACAAGTTTAAATAATTTGTCTACATGCTCACAACTAACATTCGTAATCTACTGATACAAACTTTTCTTACCAAATGTCCATCACACTTGAGGCAAGAAAAGCCTAACCTTGTACATTTATCACATGTTGTCAGATGTTTTATAGATTCAATCAGATTGGATTTGTCAAGAATGTAATCTGTTGGCCGGAGCAGTCGTAAAGAGAATTCTGACGCCATCCCTCCGTGTAATCTGTTTTTTTTTTCCTTCCAAAATAAAACCTTGTGGAATGTGTGGATGAAAGTACCGGGGTGAATTTACTTATTCCCATTATAAGCATCCACATGTAGTGTGCACTTTATTAGGAATCTTTCTGTATAACTTGACTTTCAGTTATTTGATTTTAGTTATTGGTTAAGAATAAACGTCATTGCACTCTAGGCTGTCACACAGGTCATAACTGGAAGCGTCAGCCTGCTGGCTTATTAATGTCCATGATAACTTTTGTCTTAAGTTTTTAGGCTATCTTACTTTCTACGTACGTATACTAGGGATAGCAGAAAAGGGAGGGGAGGCTCTGTATCTCGTTGTTAAGTTGTTTTATGTTTCATTTTGGTAACACACCTACCTATTTTTGTATTTCTTAACAAAAGACACATTGGTTTTAAAACATGGATTAAACATCGATGTAAAAGTTCCAGGATAGAGAAAAGAATCAGACCAATACTTCGAAGGACACATGATATCACATACATTTTTATTATGACACTTGAGAAACAGGACACCCTGAACA
The DNA here is from genome assembly GCA_034231615.1 of Meghimatium bilineatum. Classification (NCBI taxonomy): domain Eukaryota; kingdom Metazoa; phylum Mollusca; class Gastropoda; order Stylommatophora; family Philomycidae; genus Meghimatium; species Meghimatium bilineatum. The sequence continues at coordinate 24,693,553 of CM067308.1, forward strand.
GAACTGTGGGGCTTACAGATTTTAAGTGAGGACGACGTTTTATAACGGAAATGTCACATAGAAAATGTTTAGATACAATAACATGAGTCAAAGAATAAAGGTTTTATCGTCATCAAATGCCGTCTCCGCAACGAAGTTTAGCTGTAACGGACCTCCAATATCCCCTATCTCTAGTTTTGGTGGTGCACTCTGCTAGACTGTAAGCTATCCATGTGATGTTTCCTTCTTAACTGTATCTCTGCTTACCTCTTGCTCGCTGCCGCCCGAATCTACCTTCAAATCTCCTATAATGTCTTTCGTGAGGATATCACTTTATGTGATTTTTCCTTTAGAGCAGTACGTAATGTCCTCACTGTCACTCTATAAGTCTATCTGTTCTGTGCAAGCTGCCCAGCTTCTTCAGTGATCTGTTCAGAAGGTCTTGGATGTCATGTGTTCATTGTACTCTTAGTCTGTTTCTTGTTCTCTTAGTTAGAACTGTTCTCTTTATGATTAATCATTCTAAATATTGTCTTTTTTATATGTCTGAAATATATTGGCTTGAGTTTTTTTTCTAAATAGTTTAGAGGCGCCAGTCTTCTTGTATGTTCAGGTCGTTGCGGAAGTCTGCGTTGGTTCATCTTTCTGGCCATGGTAATCTTAGGACCTTTCCATAACATTTCATTTTTAATGTCGATGTTTTCTTTTCCATTGTCGATATCACTGCCCACTTCTCACAGACGTTTGTTACCACGAGGAAAATATAGCCTCTTAATAGTTATATCTTTGGTGTTTTTTTATGGTTGCACCTTGCACGAGGGTATACAATCACATAAATGTAGAATCACAGTCTGTCTACTGACCACCATTAAACCTCAGAATGGGGCATTCGCCAATAGTGGAGTTTGTAATAAGTATCATTCTTGGAACGACCGACCTGGTATCACAAAAGTAATACTTCGATAGAAAAAAGGTATAAGTGTTTCCAGTGCTGCAAACAAAACATATAAACATAGAATAAGTGACGGAAAACATTTCGACCAAAAATCGTTTATAAGTACGGGAAACAACAGAGAAATAATTTATAAATATAGAAAAGTCCATTTAGTGTACATTTTCATCATTATCGCCCTCTTATCCTCTCGTCATGCTGTGTCTGTCTCCTCTTCTTGATTACAAACTGACTTCACAGCACGTGTGACCTTCCCATAAGTGATCCACCCTCCGTTCTAGCAGCAATTCCAGTGTATATAGACTTAGAGTCCCGTTCATGTGCTAGATGTGTGATCTTCGGGACTTTCCAAAACATTTACGTTTCCTTCCCTCGCCTCTAGATACTCCCATTTCTGATATTCTCTGTATGTGTACGTTCCCAGCTACTTTGACATCACCTTCGTCTTGAAATGAATTTATTACTTCTTTCATTAAGTCTACTTTATCTCTTCTTAGCAATGTGCCGTCAATCGCCAAATTGCCTGCCAATAAGTCGGATCTCTCGTTTCCTCTGACCCCAGCATGACCAGGGCAGTATATCCATGTAATCCTCTGGACAATTGAGTTCTTCAATAACTCTCACTATTCTTTTCTTAACATGAACTTTTCTATCTTGCGCATCATGCTGTGAGAATCTGTGAGTATTACCGAGTGTGTTGATGTATCAGTTATCAACCAATTAAGAGCTGCTTAACTCCCTCTATCTCCGTCCTTATGCTCGATGTGACAGTAGAATATGCTGAAAATATTTCAACCAACTTCACGCCGTTTCTGTAGCAATAAAACCCCAACCGCTTTTATTTGTGTTACTGTTAACGGAGCCAACTGTGTATATAATTATGTCTTGTGGTTTCGAGTGTAGCTGGACGAGTTCATGCACTCTAACCTGGGTCCTGATATCCCTCCATTTTCGACACGCGTTATCTAGTTGTATTATTACTTTAGTCAGTGATTTCTGATCTGTGTCTACCTCCATCCATTCCCTTTCCTATTTCTTCCAATTCACATACTCTTCGCAGTGTGTCTTCTGCCTCTACCATCCATGATCTGCCACGCTTGATTCGTTTTCTCTTTGACTCACCTAGACGTTGGTGTAATGGGTGGTGGTTGTATTCTGTTACTTTAAGGTACGACTTAACATTTGCTACCTTACGTAGCACTCTAATGCCGGAGAGATCAAGCAGTCTATCTCTAGTACACTCCAGTACTGATCTCATTGCCTCATTTTAAACATTTTCCAATCTATCGACCTGTCTCTGTGACAGTGTTAGTAGGCCCAGGCCATAATCTATGACAGATAGCACCATCACTTGTAGAAGCAGAAACAGTACACATTGCTGCATGTCGAATGTCGCCATAACGTTGATAACACTGATCCCTCTTTTAGCCTTCTGAATCATATTTGTAACGTGTTTGTTGAATGAGAGACTTCTATTAAAGATTATACCAAGATATTTAAGGTCCTGTTTTAATTCAATATGTCCCCTCTTTTCTCGCTGTACCCTTCTAGCTTTGATCCCTGTCATTTCTATGATACATTTCTTATTACGCATTAATACCCCACCCCACCATCGTCAAATGATATGTACTTTCCAATGTTTAGTAAATTATAATTAGTCTATTGTCTCACGTCCTGATGAAGACTTTGTAGTAGAAACATCACTTCCTCGCTATTAGTATGCTTTCTTTATCAGTATTGGTAGCACATGCATATTTCCATCAATTTTTACATTTGCACTTTCTTATCCCAGCCCACGCATTTCCAGTATTGGGTTGTTTCCCGATACAAGAGTGTTATCTCTTATTATTTCAACATACCAACTTCCATCTGCTGTTGGAGATATTCATCATCGAATCCCGCATGAAAATAAGTTGCCTGCGGTAGGATCGAACCTGGTACCGTGGCCATCACAGACCGGCACTGTACCACCCGGCACAGAGCCGAACATTGCTATATAATATGTGCTATATTTTAGGCACTTCTTCTTCTTTCGCTCTCAAACTTCTGCAGATTTTCAGGATGCAGTTCAAAGAACGGAATACATTGTGTCAATGTTCACAGCTTAGCAACTATATCGGCCCCTATCGATCTGACATATCAGAGTTCAGCATGCCACATCTGACACATCCGACTACTGGGCACCCTTTCGGGCTGCGGCAATATATGTCCTTTAAGCACCATTAATACATATATTTATAGCGTCTTTGTAATATGATTGCTGGACTTTCGAGCAGTTAACTGTATCAAATCTCAGATTAACTGTATCAGATTTACGAAATATTTATGTAATAACAGAAGTTCTTTATATGTAGTACAAACAGTACATTATAAATATAACTAGGAATATAACTGGCAACGGTCCTCCCCAGTTGTATAACATGTGTAACAAGTTATTCAAAGCATGCTGTCACAAAGGCATGGTTGTATTAAGGGGGAGGGGTAAGAATGCATGTTTAGTCCCCCAAAGGAGGTACTCCAGTGTGGAAATATCCCAGAGTCATCGTATCCTGAGAGGAGTGCAGCACATATCTCTTGTTCATCATTCTTCCGTCAGATGTGTCGATCACTCTGTAGTAATGGCCCTCCTTGCATTCCTTGTCACCAATGAGTCTGCCACAAAAGAACAAGGGTGCAATGTTTACTGTTCTGCATCACTTAGTCTTCAATGTGGACCTTTTGACAGATAAAAAAAGTAAGAAATTGTTGTATAATTAATACAAATGTATGTTTTGTCCTTTGTCTTACAAGATTCAACGTCTTATTGGTAAGTGTAATCTGTGCATATAATATTTAATTCTATAAAGGTCTTGTCTTGTTCTATCCATGTGTGCCTCTAGCCCTCGTGGAGAGCCGGGGTATTCTTTCTTTCGCTGTCATGCCGCTGCCATAGTGCAGCCTTGGTGATCTAGTATTTCTCTGATGTCACCTATCCATCTTCATCTGGGTCTTCCCCTTTTTTACTTTTCAGATAGATGATCTTTTATTGAAGGTTATCGATGGCATGCGATCTGGTTCCAATCTGATTATGTGGCCGAACCATTTGATCTGTTGTGTGTCTATGTATTCTTTGAAAGATATTGTTTTAACCAGATTTCTTATAGTGTCATTATTTATTATGTCCCTTGTTGTTACCCCCAGTGCTGTCCTCAGGCACTTATTTTCACATATAGGCGAGTTTTTGCTGCAGTTTCTCTGTGAAGGTCCAGTAATGGCATTGTTAGCACAGTGTCCACATGACACACTGTATTTATTTACGCTCTTTTGGAGATCATGTCGATGTTCTGTTGTTTAAGCAGTGGTGCTCTTTGATAAGTAGTGGTAAATTGCGTTTGCTTTTTGACATCTCTCTATTTCTCTATCTAGTCTCCCGTTTTCCGAGAAGACGATGCCTAGATATTTAAATCCCTCCACTTGGTTGAGTTGTGGGCCGTCTATGTATATTTCTAGTGGGCATTGATCTCTGCATATCTTCAGTGTTTATTTTGGTTTGTTGTTTCTCATGTTGTTGATTTCGCAATGGGTATTTAACTTATAGGTGTTTGTGTAGCTCAGATATAGGGTAGATATATCCATAAAGGTACTTGGTTTTAAAGTTTCATTTAATTTGTTCGTGGTAAAGCAAATGGTGGTTTAATTTATTTTCTGTATCACGTTCTCATTATATATATATATATATATATATATATATATATATATATATATATATATATATATATATATATATATATATATATATATATATATATATATATATATATATATATATATATATATATATATATCTTTTGATATTTACAAAAAATTAACGTAAACTTTATGCCAGAAACTAAATGGTAAATTTGTAAGCTAAATTGTTTGAATGTTGTCTCAGCTTGAGTTTATTGTTCCATTCTGTGTTCCTTTGTCCCTATCTTGATTAAGTCCTGTTGTTGATCCTGTTTATTATTTAAACGTAGAACTGTTATTTAACATTTTTTGATATATTATTGTTCAATATTTACTTACCATACGGTTCACAGTTGCTCAATCAATGCAGTCTCTCAATGACTCACTTTTTAAATCAATGCCATAACGAAGACCATTTCCTAGAATATACTCATAGATGCAGATATAAGGAGTATGTACCACACATCGTGGCACTGTGAGATATTATCAGCGCGAGTGATTCCAACACGCGGCAGAGTTATAAATATTCATAGCAGCATAAGCTATCAAACATGGCACAGGAAGAAGAAACTAGTACAGTATGTGTTTTCCTCAATCACATATATTGATCACACAAAAATTCAAACTGGAAGCCACAAAATAATTTGAGTGAAAATTTGAGTTAACCCGCTATGACACTATTTAAGGCTTCATTCATTCATTTTCCTTTTGCGCTGAAGTTAACGCATAGGCAGAGGTCAGATCTCTCTAATTCTGTCTGTTCAAAGCTATTCTGTGCAGTTCTTGAATAGTATGGATATTGATTGTTTTACTTTAACTAAGTATCGTTCTTCTGAGTGTTTCTTGTGGTCTACCCCTGGCTCTTTTCCCTGTAGGTATCCATTCAAGAGATTGGTGGTGTATTATGTTTATGTCTACGCGTAGGACAAACGGCGTTTTCTGATAACATCTGTGATAAAATTTTGATGTGTCTCTTCTATGATTTATCATTCGATTTGAATTCACTCCAATGGTTGTTAGTTATCCTGCGAGGACATTTGCTCTCGAAACTCAATAATTTATTTTCTGAAGATACAGAACGTTTCCAGCTCTCACATCCATATCTCCGGAATAATGCAGGAATTAAATAAACGCTTTTTCGTGCGTGTGCTGATTGACTTTGATCTCTAGATATTATACATTCTGTTAAAGGCACTGGTGAAGTCCATAATTTTTGTTTGTAATGAGTTGATTTGGAGACTTATTTCTCCTGAGATGAGTTTTAATCTATCATTTTCTCTTTTTGCATCTTGATGGTTTTCGCTCAAAAGTGCAAGATCATCGACAAAATCTAGGTCTTCTATTGTTGTTTTATTTTTCCATTTGATTCCTAAATTTCCGTTGGATGTGCTTTTTCTCATAGCCCAGTCAATTGCGATTTTGAATAATAATGGTGACATAGGGCAGCCTTGTTTAGCACCAGTAATCACAGGGAACCATTCTGAATTACCCTTTTCTGTTCGAACACAGCATTTTGAGTTGGTATAGAATGATTTTATCACATTTGTATATTTGTTTTTCAATCCATATATTTTTTAATTTTCTCCAAAGCGATGGATGATGGATGCTGTCGAAGCCTTTTTGAAAATCAACGAAAATTATTATGAGATTATATCGAAATTCGAGACATTCTTCAATTATTGTTCTAAGAGTGAATATATGGTCGAGGCAGGTCGAAAACATGACTGCTCTTCTTTAAGTATTTTGTCTAAGGATGACTTTAATCTTGCAAGCATCATATTACAAAGAATTTAACCAGGTAACGATAGCACTGTGATTCCCCTCCAGTTATCACAATTTGTTATGTCTCCTTTTTTTGGTAGTTTGATAATGATGTCATTTTTCCATTGTTGGGGTGGGCATTCGTTTTTCCAAATCATATTGAAAATATCCAGTAAAAATGACAAGGTATTATCATTTGCTGCTTTTAACATTTCACTTGTGATGTCATCTTGACCTGATGCTTTATTGTTTTTTAAAATTCTTAATGGTTTGTTTTACCTCTTCAAGAGTGAAATTTTCTATCGAAGCTTCTAATGGTGGCATTGTCTCCTCTTCCTCAATATTTGGATTAGATTGGGGTGATGGTCTGTTAAGAAGATTTTGGAAATATTCTGCCCATCTTTGCTTTTGTTGCTCAGTTGTTGTTAGAACTTTGCCATTTTTGTCTTTAATAGATGCGTTTGGGATAAGTGGCTGGTTGCACAATTGTTTGGTTATGTGCTGTAATACCTTGCTGTTGTTGTGTTTTGATGCTGATTCAGCTTCAAATGCTAAGTAGTTTATATAATTGTCTGCCTTTCTAGCGCTGCTTTAACTTCTTTACGGTTTACATTGATATTAATATGTTTACTGAACATGACAATTTTATTAGGCTAGGATGTCATGTGACGTATTCCTTCCAGAACGTTGTCTTCCCAATGAACTCTCTGAACCTCTCTCTGTCTTGGGCGATGTGGCTTGCATTTTCTAGCGATGTATTCATATTATCTTTAATGTCGTCAGTCCATCGTCTTCTTGGTCTGCCCCTTCTCCTCTACCAAGGTACTCTTCCCTCCATTATTTGTCTTTCTAAACAGTTATGTCTCTTTATACGCTTTATACGCCAAACAGGCGTAGTTTTCTTTTTGTTATTGTGTTTAGTAAAAAACACTCTGGAATATTCAGTGTGTTTTATAATATCTGAGTTTCTGATTTTATCCTTCCATGATATTCTAAGTATATTCCTGTAGCATTTCAGCTCGAAGGCGTTGATCTTCTTTGCCGCTGTTTTACTTAGGGTCCATGTTTCACAGCCGTATGTTGCAACCGGAAAAATAAAAGTTCGTAACATTAGCACTTTCGTTTCTATTTTGTTGTTTTTCCATATGTTTTTCAGCCGTGTTATTTTGCAATATGCCATTGCCAATCTCTTCCTTATTTCTGCCATGCAGTCTTCTGCACCGTTGATGTTTGCTCCTAAGTATTCAAATTTATCCACACATTCTATCTTTATCCACACATTCTATCTTTATCCACACATTCTGCTTATCCGGCTAGGATATGCATAATATTTAAAATAAAAGTTCTAAAAGTTGTATATTAATATTTCTATGACGTGGTACCCTTTTATCTATTCATTATTTTCTCTATGTTAGCGCTTGAATATAATTTATTTTTAAGTTTAGTACCTCAAGCCTTTTGGAGTTAACTTCGGACATTGATTTGTTTCAATTTGTGTTGGTGTGATCATTATTGTATTGCTATCCATGTTGCATTGGGTAATAATTTGTTATATATGTTATCGTATCCCGACCAATTAAAAAAAACCCAGCTTCCATGACTGACTACATGTTTCCAAATATATCATTGCCACCTTGATCTTTGCATTGTTTACATGTATCTAGTGCCTCTGTATTTTAATGTGTATTTTTCATGTTCTCACTTCATAACCCCTTAGTCTTAGTGATAGTCCGTCCTGTTCAAGTGAAACATTGAAATACCCATGTTATACATAAGTACTATCAGTGATTTGAGTACACAGTTTGAATGTCGTGACAAAATCACTTCATATTTTTTTGGGGGAGGGGGATGTTATGTACGTAATGGTAGTCACGTACGGAAAACCCCGTTTACTTGAGTTGCAAGGCGATTCGGTGACGCTAGAACGGAACCGGTTAAATTTCACGAATAGATAACAGCCTACACTGCTCAATATAACAAACATAGGTTGAAAGGGTCGTGCCTTGGCACGAGACTTTAGTCCCCCATGTAACAAAGAAACAAATAGTATGGACATAGTCTCTTCAGTTAGAGACCAAGTGTTGTTAGAGACCTCAGTTAGGGTCCAAAGGTTTTTAAGGCCAATTTATTACTAGACTAGGATTTAATCTTAATTTAATTTAACAGCTATAATTATAATTTAATACTGATATATGTTATCGTTAATATTACAGATAATGTAAGCCCAGACGACAGTATTCTATCATTGTATCACATAATTTATTACTTCTTATGACCCATGACATGTGTAATTATATATTATGTCTTTCCAAAGTCTTACTCACTTCGTGTGTTCTGTATCATTTCTGATACCGATGTTCTTCCATTCCACAGTGATAGTTGTCAAGCGTCCTCTCTCTTGGTCTTCAGCTATTGAACTGATCCTCGTTTCACAAGATGCTCCTCCTTTTTTTAAAACTGTAGAGCACAATGTAGCTATATTTTGTGCTTGTTATTCCAATGTATCTTGGTAAATTTCACAGGATTTCAGTGAGATCTTTAACGAGTCTATGTAGCGCTTCATTTGGCGTGAGATCACATGCCCTTGTACAGCTCATCATAGAGACGTAACTTTGGTAGATGATCATTTGGTATACGTACCAGATCTGCCCAACCAATTTGCGTCTGCATCAGAATAGTGTCAATGTTGGGATACCAGATCTGTCACAGACACTGGTATCCCGAATCTTGTCTTGCGATGTTCATAACTTTTCTCAGACACCTTATGTGAAAGTGACTGAGTTTCCTCACATTTCGTCTATACACTGTCCATGTTTAATCAGCGTAAAGCAGCACTGCTCTGTAAACGTTCAGCTTTGTTGGTTAATGTTATTTCTATCCCAGACATTTATATGCCACACATTTATATGATACACGTTTATATCTCACACATTTATATGCCACACATTTATATGCTATACATCGCTATGACACACATTTATATGTCACACATTTATATGCCACACATGTGTATGTCTCACATGTATATGCCACAGATGTGCACCATCTGCTGAAAGTGCTGAATAATATAGTAAATATCATGTCCACACACAATAATTAATGTAAGACGACTATCGAATCCAACCTACCGATGAAAATGCAATATTAAAATATATAGTTAAACCGTTGTATGTAACAACTTGTTTGGCAACGATGTAATCTTATCGTTGTTTTTTTTAACTTAGTCTTGAACAATTATGTCATCCCTAGCATTTTATTAAAGATTCCCCATCTTCAAAGAACTTTATCGCGAAAGGTCCATTTATTGATCTCTCGGAATACTGGCTTACGATCTATTACAGAAACTATTGATAATATCTCAGCCAATATGCCAGAGGACTGAGCTGAGATAAGCTATCGGGAAGGTGGTCACACAAACTCCTGGCATAATTTTCAGCAACTATCAGCTTCCACTGCTCAATAACTTGTAAATCATTTTATATATATATATATATATATATATAAAACGTGCCACACTGTCTCTGTGTATTCAGTAGTTATTTTGTTTGTTCTCAAACTCCCATGCATTTCTTTCCATAGCAAGACTATGGTCTTACCAGATTTCTAGCAGGATTTTGTCCAGAAAATAAAGATGCGCTGTATTGTGGTTTTAGGTGCGTTAAAGATCCGTCACCTCCATCTTAGGCAGTGAATTTGTTTTTTCCCAGTGTAATCTATTAGTGTTACAGTGTCGCTGTGTCTACAATCACTTTCTTAAAGGCTGATGAAGTTATTGCATTTTACTCAAAACAAAATGTTACCAATATTTTAACGTTTTATTTACTGTATCTCTTGACGACGTAATTTATAAGTTATCTTAGAGCTTTATATATGTTAGTTCTCTCACATCTGTATGTGTTAATTCTCTCACATCTTTGTTAGTTCTCTCACATCTATATGTGTTCTCTCATATCGTTATATGTTAGTTCTATTTTTTTATATGTTAGTTCTCTCACATCTTTGTTAGTTCTCGCACATCATTTTAGTTCTCTCACATCTTTATGTGTTAGTTCTCTCAAATATTTATGTTAGTTTTACCACATCTTTGTTAGTTCTCTCAAATATTTATGTTAGTTTTACCACATATTTGTTAGTTCTTTCACATCTTTGTTAGTTCTCTCACATCTGTGTTAGTTCTCTCACATCTTTGTTAGTTCTCTCACATCTTTGTTAGTTCTTTCACTACGTTTAGTGCACTCATATATATATATATATAAACTGTTGTCCTGACTGCAAGTCTCTCGATTCTGCGCAAGCTGTCCGGCTTCGTCCAGGGACCTGTTGAGAAGATCTTTCATCTCTTGTATCCATCGTTGATTTGATCTGCCGTTTATTCTCTATCCCGGAACTTTCCCTCCATGATAATTTTTTTTGTCAAATAAGTATCTATATTTATATTTCTAAAATATGTAAGCTTGCATTTCTTATAGTTTTAAGGAGTCAGTTCTTCATATGTGTCTGTATGGTTCTTCTTTCTGTACATGATATTCTTAGCACATTTCTATAGAATTTCATTTCGAATGTCGATATTCTGTGACACATTTTCTTAATTACTATATATATCATCTTCATCATGTGCCGTCTACATAAAGAACGTTAGCAGTAATGTACTTGCAACAACCCCTGCCTCTTGCTTTGATGCTACACTCTGCTAGACTGTAACCTGCCCATCTAGTGAGGTTTCTCTCGTATGCAATATATTAGTAATGATCTACCTATCTATTTATCTATCTATCTATCTATCTATCTATCTATCTATCTATCTATCTATCTATCTATCTATCTATCTATCTATCTATCTATCTATCTATCTATCTATCTATCTATCTATCTATCTATCTATCTATCTATCTATCTATCTATCTATCTATCTATCTATCTATCTATCTATCTATCTATCTATCTATCTATCTATCTATCTATCTATCTATCTATCTATCTATCTATCTATCTATCTATCTATCTATCTATCTATCTATCTATCTATCTATCTATCTATCTATCTATCTATCTATCTATCTATCTATCTATCTATCTATCTATCTATCTATCTATCTATCTATCTATCTATCTATCTATCTATCTATCTATCTATCTATCTATCTATCTATCTATCTATCTATCTATCTATCTATCTATCTATCTATCTATCTATCTATCTATCTATCTATCTATCTATCTATCTATCTATCTATCTCTATCTATCTATCTATCTATCTATCTATCTATCTATCTATCTATCTATCTATCTATCTATCTATCTATCTATCTATCTATCTATCTATCTATCTATCTATCTATCTATCTATCTATCTATCTATCTATCTATCTATCTATCTATCTATCTATATATCTATCTATCTATCTATCTATCTATCTATCTATCTATCTATCTATCTATCTATCTATCTATCTATATATATATCTATCCATCTGTCTACCTACCTACCTACCTATCTATCTGTCTGTCTGCCTGCTTGTCTGTATGTCTGTCTATGTTCCTTCTGCGTCGAATACGATGTATATGGCTGGAACTAGAGAGCTCCATCTCGAGCGATGTGATGTTACTGTGTTTAGTTCTATCATGGTGAGACACATAGCGATACCTGCTGGTTGTTCTGGAAAGAGTCTCCCTTGGTCTTTCTTTTTTTTTAATTTTTCCATCTGGTACCCACTTTAAATCTACGAGGCGTGTTCAAATGAAAACGGGACTTGTTACACCACGCGTGATAGAGCGCACTGATATTGATGACATTTTGCACTAGTAATGAGTATCCAATAATTTACATACGGTCACGTGTTCATCTTCCCAGCATGCATATGTGCTGCAGAAGACTGTTAACAATATGGCGGGTGTGATTCCGAACCCGTCCAAAGTGAATCAGCGTGCTGTGATCCAGTTTCTTTCATTTGAAGGATGTCAAGCAGTAGACATTCATCGGAGAATGAAGGCAGCATATGGTGACAAATGTTTGTCGAGGACCAGAGTGATGGAATTGTTGTAGAACTCGTAATTGTTGTAGAAACATATATATATGTGCAACTAATATACAATTATATACAATGATATAAACAATAGACAATAAACTATATGAATGCATATTGTTAACGTCTGTGACCTCAGTGGGAAACATGCAGCAAAAAAATGAGAGGAGCGAAAGTAGATATATTTGTGTGCGAAATGAGGGTTGGGGGGGGTTGTTAAATAAGATTTTTTTTTCTAGAAACGAGTTTTTATCTATGTTGTATACCGTAAGAAGAATTGTTTCTGAACAGAAACAGAGAAATAGAGAAATTTAGAGACCATTGTTGTTATCTCGAGCAAAGAAAGAAACGTGTAATCATCATTATGTGCAAAAATGGCTGACGTAAGTGATCATTACTCTCCACATACAATTGTAGTAATTAAGTTCGGATGTAAATATTTTTGTATACTAATGTTTTGAGAAAAATATTTTACATATACCTTTTGATTATTATTTTCTTCTTCTTCTGCATATGTTTTCATAATCCTGCAGATTAGAAGGATATAGTCCAAATAGCGGAAATCGTCGTGTCATGGTTTATAGCTTAGTTGTGATACCTATAGTTGTGTGTCTTTCGGTCTGACACATTCGTCTCCAGTAAGTCTTCTGAATCACTTTGATACTGTATGGAATAGGACAGCCAACTACACTCCATAATTTGCCTCTTACGACATGCATAGAAAATAAACAGTGTCGCTATTCGTTGCTCCCTTTTCGGGCCCCTGAAACACCTTTTATAATAATTTATGTGTAGCTCACAAGACAGCATGATGACACAGCACAGACTTCCACCAACCGGTATGAAGATTATATCAGTAAATAATTTCCTTTGTTCATCTTTTTCTTATAATCCATGTCGTTTGTCGTTGCTTAACATATCTATCTTCTATTTGGTGTGTAGCCGAAATAGATATTCTTCCATACGACAATGTTAAATTTTCAAGCATGTACTCTCTCTTGGTCTTCCCCTATCTCTTTTACTCATCAATTTTCCTGTTGTAACAATGTGTTTTATTTTTTATCTTTTCTCACTGTGTCCAGAAGATATGCACTGTCTCTTTATGATTCCGTAGGCATCTCTCCTTTTTAATTAATTTCGTTAAAGATATCTTCATTACGCTTGTTATCTGTTCATTGTGCTTTTTACATTCTTCTATGAAACTACATCTCTGCTGCCTCTATATAATTTTTCCAGATGTTATAGTAAGACCGAAAGAACTCTGAGTGCTGAAAACGAAGTAAAACCCTCTCCCCTAATTGGTGACGTATTTATGATCTGCCCCTTAGGAGAATATAATATTCATTCTCTAGTTTAATGTTTATTGTTATTAATAATACATTACTACAGTATTCCTCAACGTGGAAAATATGTCCCTCATTGGTACTGATCCCGCTAACTGTGCTACTGTGGGCTAGCACACACATTTTTATACATTGACGCAGAGTTTAGACTTGGTGCACATGGCTTAGTATACCCATGGATGTAAAAGTTCCAGTAATAACAAATATAAACTGGTGTAAATATAACACGCTGAAGAGTATTAGTTTTCGGGGTAGAAAAAGTGCTGAAAAGATAGACAAATGATAGAAACTGCGCATCAAAAGTGTGTAAAAGAATGAATAAAAGAAAAAACATAAAAATTGGTGTTTAAAAGTGTTCAGCCCATGCAGATTTGTGAGACGCACAGACGCAACAGCATTTGTAGGTAACTAATTACACGATAAATTAGAATTATAGCGTATTCTTCTTCTGCGTATCTCCTCTTTCTTTCTTTTCGCTTTATACCCCCTTATGCATTGCAGCGTCAGGAGTAGAAGAGCTCTCTGGAGATGGCTTTTTGTGTAGTTCATATGTTTGTTGTCGTTCACTCTTTTATTTCTGTAATCCATCGTTTGCAAGGTCTCCTTTGGCTTTGTATCTATTGTGTCTGTATAGTAATGTTTTTTAGGGGCACTGTCTGAAGGTAGTCTGGAAGCATGCGAAAACCATGTAATCTATTGTCTTATGATATAATCCAGTATTGGCATTATGTATGTTAGTTTTCTGCGTAACATCATCATCACGTGACATATTCCTTTCAGAACGTTGTCTTTGCAATTGATGTTCTGAACCTGACTCTATTATGTACCAATCTGCCTGCCTCCTCCAACGATAACTTAATACAATCTTTGATTTCATCTGTCCATCTCCTTCTATGTATACTTCTTCTTCTAATTACCGGAATCCTGCCCTCTAATGTGCGTCATTTCATGCCACTGTGTCTTTTTTGTATGTTCGAAATATTTTAGTTATCTATGTAATTGTATTAACCAGCCATCCTTCCTCTATTTCAACATACTCAAATCTCATTGCTTCTTGTCTTTTCTGTCCAGGAAATTCTTATTATTGCCCTATAACACTTCAGTTCGAATGCAGATATTCTTTTTTCCGTTGTTCTATTTATTGTCCAAGTCTCGCAGCCGTATGTTGCAACTGGAAAATGTATGATCTAAGAATTGTCTGTCTCTTTATGACAGTTTTTCCACAAATATTTCATTTCTTTTAATCTCGTTATCGCTATCGCTAATCTTTTTCTAATTCCCATTGTACAATCACTTAAACTGTTTATATTTGTACCCAGATAATCAAATTTGTCGAGGTTTTCCAGTTCTATGTTATCTATTTTAATTCTTAGTGTTACTTTGGTTTTATCTGTTGACATGATCTTTGTATGTTTAATTGAAGGTTTAGTTTTATGCTGTATGCTTTTGTTTTAATGATCATCATTTCTATTTTTTCTATGTGTGAAGCTAGACGTACTGTATCATCTGCCTATCTTATCTCTCTTATCTCTGATATTTCATATCTTCCCTATATTTAGGGGATGTAATTTGTGTGTGCTCTTTGTCTTTCCTTACTTTCCTCATGATGTTTTCCGCATATATAAGATATAAGTATGGCGATATGATGCATACATGTCTTATCCCACTATCTACCGAAAACCATTCAGAGATATCACCATCAACTCTCACATCTGCTTGTTGATTATAGTAGAGTGATTCAATAAGATATGTTGCATGTTCTGGGAGGCCCATTTTCTCATTATTTTCCACAGTTGCTGATGTACGAAATCATATGCAAATTCAGGCTAACGTCTGCAAATATCTAGGCACACTATTCCCGTAGGCTGCCTTCTGTGTTTGCTGTCTGATAATCAGAACGAAGTAGTGTGGTTTCCTCCGGACAGTATGAAGTATGTTGTGCTGTTGATTTACAATGGATCTACGTTATTTTGAACCTTCCGGTCCAGCGTATCAAATTTCGGGTAGAGAATTATAGCAATACATCTTAAAACATAATTTATGATGTGTCAAGAATGTCAATACATTTTTCTAGATACTCAAAGCGGCACATCATCTTGACTCTTGATTCTTGATTAGAAACTGGCCTTACGTGGGGCTCCATAAGTGCTCCGCCCTCTGTTCCAGCAGCCATTCCACTCGATAGTGTTTCGAGTCCAATGCCGCCGAAACATACGTCGACATCAAGGCACAACTCTGGCCCTTGTAACAGGTTTCTTTGTTGTTCCGCCCACCCACGCCGTGCTTGTAACTAGTTCAAACACAACGTCGGCCTGTTGGAACAACATGGTAACTGTTATCGAAGGTTACGACTACGGGATTGTATAGATGACGTGCCATGAAGCTTCTATAAGAAGATAACCTCAAATATAAAAGCATGTCATCTACTAAGGTTTTCTGTTGCATGGTTGGTTTGTCTAGTGAGCCATTGGTGAGAGGCTCATCATCATCAAGTGCCATGCCGAATGGCGTTGTCGATCATATTTCTCCATGTACATCGATCTCTCATATATGTCATCATCTATGTTGGTGTCGTAAATCGAATCCATTTAGTCCAACTGCTCAATATCTTTTCTCTGGGTCTTCCCCTTGATCTTTTCCCTTCTATCTTTCCTGTTGTCTATATCTCCTGTTGAGAGTTTGACACTCACTGCGGACATGGAGAGAAGATTACAGGCTTTCGAGTATAAATGCTACAGAAGAATTCTACGAATTTCCTATAGGGAACATAAGACCAATGTGTACGTAAGAAATAAAGTAGAGATGTGTGCAGGTGTCCAGGAGCCATTGCTTTCAATAGTGAAACGACGAAAACTGTCATGGTTCGGACATGTATGCAGGCACGATTCCTTGTCAAAAACAATACTGCAGGGAACTGTCGAGGGTAGAAGAAGCAGAGGAGGACAAATAAAGACATGGACAGACAACATCAAGGAATGGACAGGGCTATATATTTCCACACTCATCCGCATCGCTGAGGATAGAATTCGCTGGAGGACTCTGTGTGCTGAAGCATCCAATGTGGTACCCCTACCACCCTGAAGGGTTATGGGTTTATTGATATTGATTGATGTTCTCAATGACTCCTCTTCCGGTTATGGGCCCAATAAATGCTGACTGCCTTTTTCTTATATTATCAATAATGCATCTTTTCACATCCATTCTTCTAAGACATTCTTCATTAGTAATCTTTATTATCCAAGGAATGCGTAACATTCTTCGAATAAACCACATTTCCGCTGCCTCCAATGTTGTTTGTGATGTATTATTTATTGTTCATGCTTCACTTCCATATAGTAGCACTGGTTCAATATAACATATGAGGATACGTTTTCTAGTATCCATCGATATGGAATTGCTGCATATAATATTTTTTTTCATTTTATGGAATGCTGCTTTTGCTTGTCCTATTCTGCTTATAATTTCGGTCTTGCATTTACCATTTGAAGTTATTAATGTTCCTAAATATTTGAAACTATTCACCTGTTTTAAGTTTTTCTCATTTAATACTATTTTACTATTTGGTGGGGTACTATTTCTTGATATTATCATTGTCTCTGTCTTTGTAATGTGTAAACGTAATCCTTTTTTGTTCACTTTCTGTCACCGTCCTGTTCAACAGATCATGGAAATGATCTTGGCTTTCTGTTATCAACACAGTATCATCTACATATGGTAGATTATTGATATTGTGTTCTATTTTAATGCCTGGCATATTCTTAATTGATCTCAAGATATTCTTGCTGTAAAGATAAATTAAATCTGGTGACAATGTTTTGTTTTACACCTTGTTTTACTTGTATATACTTCCCAGTTATATTATCCACTTTCATGGCTGCTTCTTGTTGCCAGTATATATTGCGCACAATTCTAAGATCTTTACTATCCATATTAATATCTTCTAGCTTTTAAATAATCTGGTCGTGTTTTACTTTGTCGAATGCTTTGGTGTAATCAATAAAGCAAATGTATATATCTTACCATGAGACAGACAGGTTTAGAGAACATAATCACAACAGGCAAGATTGAAGGTACCAGAGCCAGAGGGCGACAAAGTGAGAAAATATTAGACAGTTTGACAACCTGGCACGGCAAGGAAACAACAACGACTTTGATACATAATACTGTGGACAGAGAGCTGTGGAGAGCCATGACCGCCTACGTCACCCGGCATAGCACCTGATGATGATATATCTTTCGAAACTCCTAGTGTTCTTTCAATTAAAGTTATTAATGTATATAATGCGTTTTGAGTTCATCTCCCTTCAATAAATTGTTCATCTGTTATTTCCTCTTTAATTTTCTATCTTGTTCTTCTCATACTAATCCGTAACAAAATTTGTGTTACGTGACAGGAAAGATTATTTGTTCTATATTCTTCACATTCTTTTGTTCCATGTTTCTTTAGTAACGATATAAATGTTGATTTTAGAAAGTCACCAGGTAAGTGACCACTGTCATAAACATCATTAAATAATTGTGTTATTACTTTTATTCTGGTGTCTTCCAGCGCTTCTAGTTCTTTCACAGAAATATTACCAGGGCTTGTTGCTTTCCCTTTTTTCATATGTTATATGGTATCTATAATTTCCTCTTCTAGTATTGGTGATCCCTCACAACTTATTGTATTTTCTATTAATGCTGGTCTTTCTTCTCCATAAAGCTCTTCTGCTCTTCGTAAAGTGTCTACTGAAGTAAATTTACTTCACAAAGTAGCCCAGGATTTTAAACAAAGGATTGACAACCACTACTATACAGTACTTGTTGATATTGTTTATTATGACCCGTATCACCGCAGTTTATTTTCCCACGCCCAATATTGTAAGATTTCCTCTGTTGAAGTGAATTATAATTAATTTAAATGTTGCGTCATAGAGCACGTAAGTGTATAGCTAAACCATAAAAGGAATATATATTCAATTTATCTATCTGCCTCGCACGTTGGTACATAAGATGGAATGGTTGGGCGAGGGAGGGGTTGTTATTCCCCCCCCCCCATTTTTAATTAAAATTATGATGTTTCCTGGCTGATTGCTGATACAGAGGTTCATGGGCTCATGCTCTTTCACTCAATGCTAGTACCTAATGTATGCATGCATGTGTAAGCTGTTGTTTTGGTCTATATAGAGTTTTCCTTCAACCTTGCAGAGGATGGATTAACATATTTATAATATTATTCAGCGTGTTAGATATTTTTTTTAAGTGATGAATATAAGTTATGAATGCACACCCGACAACCTTGAATGACCACCAGTATTAGAAAATAATCCTTCTTCTTCAGCGTTCATTCTCAAACTCCCACTGGGTCTCACTTGAAGCAGGACAATTGTCCTATTATATTTCTAATAAGAGTAGGCTAGAGAATGAACATGCGTTATGTCACCATTTTATCAGTCTTCGACGAGTAGACACAGTCCAAAATGTTGGTAAACCCATACCCACCCCACCCCCGAATCTACTGGTTTTATTCCCCCTCCCCCCCAAAGGAATTAATAATCTCGCAAAAATGAAAATTAGTTGTTGTTTCTTTTTTAAATTTTAAATTAAGGAAAACTACTCTCCACTGTTATCGAAGATGTACCTACGACCCCCCCCCCCCCCCACCGACGGTTACACGTGACTACAACAGTGATTTGCAAACAACTTAGAAATATCTAGAAACATCTGAAGATGTTTGGATGTATGAACATCTGGATGAGCAAGACTCTATAAGAATAATGTGTATTACCTTTAAATCATACAATTGATCTTAATACTTGAAAAAAAACATAATAGAGCAAACAGCATGAGAATCAGGTCCGCTGAAATGACACATACTCGCCTCGCAACTTGAGTCAACACATTTCCCGTCTTCGACCACACACCACCCTAAAAAAGATGCGATTTTAGTCAAGACTTCCAACGTGTATATTCCCAGGCTACTATGAATATGGACCGGTCGAATGACACACACCACACAGATATGTATCTTCACGAGAATCACACACACTTTAACATCAACACCTGTCAGATCTCAGTGCTCCACGGACTAATAAGATCTACTTGTAAACATAAATAACACATTTATGTGTTATTTTATACACAAACAAGGTTGTTCCATATGTGACCAGGGTAAATGAATAATATAGTATCGAAGCATCGAGGATAAGAAAAATTAAATGGAACGCTGAAGAATATTTGGAACAATCGCAGAATACAAGAATTATGAGATACCGAGGAAGATGCTATGAATATGGAATATGCGATGGAATTGAATGAGAGTATGGAAAAAAAATAATTCTCCTAGAAAACATTTTGATACTTTCTTAAATCATAGACTGTTATCTGTACATGGTGATTTATTATTGACTACTGTAGCTCCAGTGTCATATTTGACAATGCTTGTTCCGTGGCTTCAGCAAACTTCCTGTAATGAATTTCTAGTTGAACCTGTCGTTAAGTTCATGTTGTTAAATTTTGATTGTGTAACAGTTGTTGTGTCTCAGCGTTTAATTCTCATACTCCAGCTGAATCTCTCTTGTAGCAGAACAAGGTTCATACTAGACGTCCAGCGAGATGTAGTCCACATAGCGTGTCTCGTTCTATTTACTTCAACTGCCCCACACATCTGAATTCGACATTAATTTCCTCACAAGAATATTAAAATTAATAACTGATGTATAAATACTGTATCTACTACCGAAGACGAATGTATTTGGCCATTGGCTTAAATAAAACAGTAAACAACACATTTACATTCGCTGGACTACATCCTGCTGGGAATCCAGCAGAACCATTGTCCTGCTACAAGAGAGATCCAGCGGGATTGTGAGAAGGAACGCTGAAGAAGCAGAAAAATACTGTATTTAAAAACAAAATTTCAACTATTAAGAAGCTATCTTTTTCCAGTGGCGACATATGTTTGTGAGACGTTAGCAATGGCATCCATAATGGGGAAAAAAATGTCGGCACTCAGAATGAAATGTTACAATAAAGATCCTAAGAATAACATGGAAAGAAAGAACATTGAACACAGGCGTTCGCAAAGATCTGAACATATAATAACACTGGCTCCTCAAAAGCATAGAAATAGCAATCAAACATATTTTCGAATTTGAAAATTGACGGTAAGGATCTGAGAATAATAAGGAATATATAGTGGCAACGAAGAGCAGCCATAGGAATCGATAGCCAAACAGGAACATTTCAACATATCTAACAAGGGGTTAGACAATGGTATGTGCTATCATCCGATATGTTAACTGTATACAGTGAAATGATAATGTGATCCATAAACAATATGCCAGGAATATCAGTTGGAAGGCATATTATAAACAACATACGATATGCTGATGGCACAGTTTTTAAAGTTAAAAATGAACCAGTTACAAGAAATAATTATTATCTTTTGCAAAAGAAAATCAAATAAAGGGTTTTGGTTGAATAGCAGAAAAATTGAAGTAATGATAATATGAAAGAATAAATGCCCTCCGGAATGCAACATTAAAATAAATGGGAACAATCTGAAGAAAGTCAACATATTCAAATATTTGGGTGCATTAATAACATCTGATATAAGAAGTATTAAAGAAGTCAAATGTAGGATTGGCCAGGCAAATTCAACATTTTACAAGAAAAAAACAACATCCTATTGAAAGAAGTTAATTTAAAAAGAGAGCTGCGGCTGCATCAATCAACATTTTTTGGACAAATCTTGAGAGTAGGACAAATGTAACACATTGTAACAGTAGACAATCTGAAGAGTAAGAGTGGTAATGGATGACCTAGAGAGAAGATTCTTGACAACCTAGCATTGTTGCATGGAGAATATCGGTATTATAAATAATTGACAGGAAACAAAATAGTAGACTGTCGAAATCATGATAATCATTGTCACAAGACATGGAGCATAAGAAGAATAACATATTTATAACATATAAAGAGAGACAATGGTTTAGAAAGATTAAACATGTGGGGAAAAGTTCCGGGAAAGAAAACAAAAGGCACCCCAAAACTACGAACACACTCTATATATGAAGTAACATATTAATGCACACACTCTATATATGAAGTAACATATTAATGCACACACTCTATATATGAAGTAACATATTAATGCACACACTCTATATATGAAGTAACATATTAATGCACACACTCTATATATGAAGTTCTGACAAAACATTTGAATCACACATAAGTGCAAATGTACATCGACGTTTCAGTTAAAAAGTTACAAAAATGTGTGATTTATCAAGAACACGACATAACAACGACTAGTACAGTACGATACTGTCTGTCACAAAGTAAATATTGTACATAGATGAATATGTAAAAAGATAAATATGTAAATACATTACTATGTAAATATATAACTATGCAAATAGATAACTGTGTCATATATACCTACTACTCCTAATGAAATGGTAATAGTAGTAATGATACAAAAAAGTAGGGATGAATACGATTGACGCTTTGACTTGAGATAATGGATAATGATAATGGATAATGATGACAATGTTGGTGATGATGACGACGATGATGATGACAATGTTGATGATGATGACGACGATGATGATGATGATGAAAATGGTGATGAAGATGCTGATGAGAACATAAGTCAGAACATAAACATATAATTAATCTTCTTCTTCTTCTTCAGCGTTTATTCTCAATCTCCTGCTGGATCTCTCTTGTAGCAGGAACATGATCCATTCTAGATTTCCAGCAGGATGTAGGAACAGTGGCCCGACACATCCGTCTTCGGCGGTATATAATTAATCAGGACACAGAATAATAAGAAAAGTATTTAAACATCGTTTTACTTATATTTCAAATTGTGTTTAATTAGTTGGTGTTAATAGCTGTCGATACGATATTTCGATGTGGAGGTTCAAACTATCCCTTCCTCCTGGTTGAGATCAATAAGAAATTGAAATAAGACATTTAACAATAGGAAGGAGATACAAACACCTTCCCTTAATGATTCTCCCTTAAAGCCATTGAAGACGAACTAATTTTTCTAAGTAAAACCACCCATACCAAAGCCAAATCTGCGGCTCTACTGTGATTTCATATTAGTATATGTTTACATTTTGACGAAGATCTTTAGATCAAAACGTAAATCGTTTTTGTGCTTCCTATTTGTTAATAGTTATTTATATTACGTACTCTCAATTGATGATAAAGTTGATGATGACGACGCTGATGATTAAGAGGATAATGATGACAATGTTGATGATGATGATGACACTGTTGATGATGATGATAATGTTGGTGATGATGACAATGTTGGTGATGATGACAATGTTGATGATGATGACGACGATGATGATGACAATGTTGATGACGATGACAATGTTGATAATGATGACAATGTTGATGATGATGACGACGATGATGATGACAATGTTGATGATGATGACAATGTTGATTATGATGACAATGTTGATGATTATGACGACGATGATGATGACAATGTTGATGACGATGACAATGTTGATGATGATGACAATGTTGATGATGATGACAATGTTGATGATGATGACGACGATGATGATGACAATGTTGATGATGATGACAATGTTGATTATGATGACAATGTTGATGATGATGACAATGTTGATGATGATGACAATGTTGATGATGATGACAATGTTGGTGATGATGACAATGTTGATGATGATGACAATGTTGGTGATGATGACAATGTTGATGTTGATGACAATGTTGATGATGATGACAATGTTGATGATGATGACACTGTTGGTGATGATGACACTGTTGGTGATGATGACAATGTTGATGATGATGACAATGTTGATGATGATGACAATGTTAATGATGATGACGACGATGATGATGACAATGTTGATGATGATGACGACGATGATGATGACAATGTTGATGATGATGACGACGATGATGATGACAATGTTGATGATGATGACGACGATGATGATGACAATGTTAATGATGATGACGACGATGATGATGGCAATTTTGATGATGATGACGACGATGATGATGACAATGTTGATGATGATGACGACGATGATGATGACAATGTTGATGATGATGACGACGATGATGATGACAATGTTGGTGATGATGACGACGATGATGATGACAATGTTGATGATGATGACGACGATGATGATGATGATAATTGTGATGAGTATGATTATGGTGGTAATATGATGATGACAATGCTGATGATATTGGTGATGACGGTGATCTGTGTATTAGCAAATATTTAGATTCTGTAGCACATATTTACTTATATTTATTTTCTTATCTGTGTTACTACGGCCCACACTTGATCGTCGGTTCTTCGTTGGATGTCTGATAATTATATCTCTGATCACATAGCATCGATGACTGAAGAATGGAGAGATACACACATTGGACGGAGATGAATAATACATTTTTAAACTGTCAATACTGCTTGTCTCCTGTTGGAGAATTGCATGGAAGTTGTGCATGTAGGTGTGTGATAAAGGACGCATATCGAGAAGACAGAGAATGAAATTAATAAAGATGTTCTAATAATACTTCGTATGAAAGTGAAATAAAGATTTAAAAAATATACTTTGGACATGTTAAAAGACGCGACACTTTATTGAAGACCTTACTAGAGGGTAGATTCAATGGGAGGCGAGCAAGAGGTAGAGATACAAGTGGAAAAGAAACATCACAAGATGTCCAGGTTACAGTCTATCACAGTATACTAACAAAGCAGGAAATTTGGAGGTCCGCTCTAGCCAATCTTCGTTGCGGAGATACACCTGCTGCTTATGACGTTCTTGTTGTCATCATGGCATGCAGAGGATGACTTTTTTAAAATGTTCACCCCGAGAGAAAAAGAAACCTCAGTCCTTACCTAAATTCGAACTCTGGACCTTACTGATGTGAGACTAACTCACTAATATCTAGGCCATGCGCCACGCAATAATACATGATAATACAAACACGATACTATACGAAATGAAGAGAAAATTGACAGAACACAACAGGATGTACCTACAAGTAGAAATTGTACTCACAAACCGAGGTAACACATTATCACAAGATGCCAACGTTAATGATGAAGTGTATACAAGGATCGCCACAAAAGCAACACTTTCGGCAGATTGTATTACGTAGATGTGTGGCGTAGAAATGGCATTAACATAAAGACTAAGCTGAAAGTCTACAGAACAGTGGTACTTCCAGTGCTGTTATGCGCTGGCGAAACATGGACTGTGTATAGACGTCATGTGAGGAAACCTAATCACTTTCACACAACTTGTCTCAGAAAAGCTATGAACATCAGATAACAAGACAAGACTCCAGATACCGCTGTCCTCGACAGATCTGGTCTCCCCAGCATTAACACTATCCTGATGCAGACAAAGATTCCATATGGTACGTATTCCAGACTATCGCCGCCAAAGATACTATCTCAAGGTTGCCAAAAGAAGAGCTACAAGGACTAGTTAAAGACCTCACTGAAAGCGTTTGAAATAGACCAAGACATATGAGAAGACCTTGCACAGAATAGATCTCCATGGCAAACTACAGTTTAAAAAATGGGCATCATCTTGTGAAAAGAGGAGAAATGCCGTAGCCCTACAGCAGAGAGTAGCTAGAATGTCACGAATATACCGAAGTCGCCTACGTGGTCATTCCATATGAGAACCTCACAAGAAATTGTACAGCTCGAATAGTGCTCATTAATCTATGAACTATTATGCATGATCATAATTCTAAATGAAATTTTAAAATGTGGATGTAAAATATGGTCATTGTGATGGACGAGCACACACATACACAGACACATAAGTAGAAATTGTAGTTGTTAAGACAGAAACAAGTTACTAGATAAAACGATTGTTAAGCATATACTGAGTCCGATCATACGAGGAACATGCTTTAGAACATGATAGTTAACCTGTGTAATGTTGAGAATTACAACATAATTAAAGAATAGAACGCTATTAGGAGAATAAAGAAGAGTTGGGAATAGGTGGGCTACCCTACTGTACAGAGAGTCAAAGATACACAGAGACGATGCTGAAGTTGGATATGTCGAAACGAAAGGCGCAGATATCGTAGCTAACCTGTAATGCACAACACATTCCATTCTTCGGACTACACCCCGTTAATCTCTAGGAGTCTGAGAACAAACGCAGAAGAATATATTCTGTGATAATATTTGACATTCACCACCTCATTGATATCCTGTGTCAGATTTTACGGTGCAAACCTCATTGATATCCTGTGTCAGATTTAACGGTGCAAACCTCATTGATATCCTGTGTCAGATTTAACGGTGCAAACCTCATTGATATCCTGTGTCAGATTTAACGGTGCAAATAAAGCATTAAATGTCAATTTAATTTGACTTTTTGTTATTTAATTCCTGAATCTCATGCACGTTACACTCCCACTGATGTTACATGATCTGAACCCCCGGGCGTTTCATACACTCACCTGTCATATCGCATGGTTAGCTTTCCCAACATGAATGCTCAACTGCATCCTTGTCTGGGTTAATTAATTGTAATTGGTCATAGGAGAGAGAGAGCTTTTTAGGATGATAGAAATAGTGATATATATATAGAAAGATAGAGAGAAAGAGAGATATAGTGAGAGCGAGAAGATGATAAATCTATATGTGGATAGAGATAGAACGATAGAGAGAGAGAGAGGAAGAGATACTTAAGCATATATAAAGAAAAATAGCGAGAGAGACAGAGAGAACGAGAGAAAATATATATATATATATATAGAGAGAGAGAGGGAGATAGAGAAAGAGCGATAGAGAAAGAGATAAGGAAAGAGAAACATAGATAGATAGAAGCATGAATATATTCCATCATCTTGTTACTATTTTCCTTCCACTTTGATTATCTCTCCATCCTTTCATCTCTGGAAAATCATATCTGAGAGAGTTCACAAACTTGAAGCACTACTCGAAATCTTCATTTGTTTCATACACCTAAGGGCCTGTCTATACATCACACCAACAATATTTTAACCCCCCCCCCTCCCAACAACCCTCCTGTCAACAAATGTAAAGAATTCAGAGACGTCCCAGCAAATGATGTTCAAAAATGTCTTGCCAATCACTTAAAAAATGTCTCTATAATATGTACAGAAAATCTACAGGATTTGATATACATTTTTTGTCCTTAAAATTTTAGAGAATTCCATATCACACAATTTAGTTGGTATATAAAAATTAATATTGTTGACATCACTTTGTCTCAGACTCCTGCCTAATTATTTACGTAATTTACGGACAGCTCCTTATACTGTCTCTCCTTACAGGTACACACAGGCATAGTCACATAGTCGCAAAATGTATTTATGGGATTACAATAATATTTATGAAACATTTATTGTCTACTGCCCAAGTCAGTTATGTGTGCCACTGGCTAAAATAGTGTCTTTGCTCTCTGGGCTATTATGTTGCAAATGTAGGAGATTTTTTTTTATGTTACAAGAGTGACCCCGTGGGATTTTGAGAGCCAAAGCACAACACATATTTAAATAGTTATCGTTTATACGAAGTGCACTATAGAACTGAACTGAACATCTAAGGTGGAGAATGGCACGTGTATCTGAACATTGAACTGCAGGCGCCCGTGTGTTGCCTGAGTGTCAGAAAGGGAATCACAGAAGGAATACTCTTATCTATGATGCACAAAGTAAGATGGTGCTAAGGATATTTTGGAGTTAGTAGGTGGCTGTCCATCCCATACATGGTCATAGTTACACAGATGCTATACTCAAGTTAAAATGTAACATTAAAGGCGCAGATCCAAGCTCTAAACCATGACACGTAGTATTACGTTTTAAGTGTTTGCGAGCAAACGCAGAAGAAGGTGATAAACCACAATAAACATTATGCATACTGTTCTCAACTCGATTGATTAGATTGCACGCCTATAGGTCTGAAATATTAGTAACAGTATTATTAAATGAAAGGATGCTCTAATCATGATAAAGAGTTTCAGTAAAGAAAAATATAGTCAGTCGAGGAATGAGTGCACTAAGGAAAGGATAAGCGAAAAGATAGATGTCCCAACCAAAGAATATATGCTACTCAGGTAAAGAATCTTAAACTAAGGGATACATGAGCCCCTAAGAAAGAATATTTAATGTTTTTCAGGGAAATAATCTATAGCCAAGTGATACATGGCGTCGCGGGGGGGGGGGGAAACTATAACTAAGGAATAGATCATCCAAGAGGGAAAAAATCAATAGCCAATTAATAAAAAATTAACTGATTAATGTGAGCAAATGTTACATTCAAGGATAAAATGTGAACAAAAGTTTAACTTATTAATGTGAGCATATGTTATATTCAAGGATAAAATGTAAACAAAAGTTTAACTGATTAATGTGAGCAAATGTTATATTCAAGGATAAAATGTGAACAAAAGGTTAAATGATTAATGTGAGCAAATGTTATATTCAAGGATAAAATGTGAACAAAAGGTTAACTGATTAAAGTGAACAAATGTTATATTCAAGGATAAAATGTGAACAAAAGGTTAATTGATTAATGTAAGCAAATGTTATATTCAAGGATAAATTGTGAACAAAAGGTTAACTGATTAATGTGAGCAAATGTTATATTCAAGGATAAAATGTGAACAAAAGTTTAACTTATTAATCTGAGCAAATGTTATATTCAAGGATGAAATGTGAACAAAAGTTTAACTTATTAATGTGAGCAAATGTTATATTCAAGGATGAAATGTGAACAAAAGGTTAACTGATTAATGTGAGCAAATGTTATATTCAAGGATAAAATGTGAACAAAAGTTTAACTTATTATCGTGAGCAAATGTAGTATTCAAGGATAAAATGTGAACAAAAGGTTAACTGATTAATGTGAGCAAATGTTATATTCAAGGATAAAATGTGAACAAAAGTTTAACTTATTAGAGTGAGCAAATGTTATATTCAAGGATAAAATGTGAACAAAAGGTTAACTGATTAATGTGAGCAAATGTTATATTCAAGGATAAAATGTGAACAAAAGGTTAACTAATTAATGTGAGCAAATGCTATATACAAGGATAAAATGTGAACAAAAGTTTAACTGATTAATGTGAGCAAATGTTTTATTCAAGGATAAAATGTGAACAAAAGGTTCACTGATTAAAGTGAGCAAATGTTATATTCAAGGATAAAATGTGAACAAAAGGTTCACTGATTAATGTGAGAAAATGTTATATTCAGGGATAAAATGTGAACAAAAGGTTAACTGATTAATGTGAGCAAATATTATATTCAAGGATAAAATGTGAACAAAAGGTTAACTGATTAAAGTGAGCAAATGTTATATTCAAGGATAAATGTGAACAAAAGGTTAACTGATTAAAGTGAGCAAATGTTATATTCAAGGATAAAATGTGAACAATTGTTAACTGATTAAAGGGAGTAAAAGTTATATTCAAGGATAAAATCTGAACAAAAGGTTAAATGATTAATGTGAGTAAATGTTATATTCAAGGATAAAATGTGAACAAAAGTTTAACTGATTAATGTGAGCAAATGTTATATTCAAGGATAAAATGTGAACAAAAGGTTCACTGATTAATGTGAGCAAATGTTATATTCAAGGATAAAATGTGAACAAAAGGTTCACTGATTAATGTGAGAAAATGTTATATTCAAGGATAAAATGTGAACAAAAGGTTAACTGATTAATGTGAGCAGATGTTATATTCAAGGATAAAATGTGAACAAAAGGTTAACTGATTAAAGTGAGCAAATGTTATATTCAAGGATAAATGTGAACAAAAGGTTAACTGATTAATGTGAGCAAATGTTATATTCAAGGATGATATGTGAACATAAGGTTCACTGATTAATGTGAGCAAATTTTATATTCAAGGATAAAATGTGAACAAAAGGTTAACTGATTAATGTGAGCAAATGTTATATTCAAGGATAAAATGTGAACAAAAGGTTAACTGATTAAAATGAGCAAAATGTTATATTCAAGGATAAATGTGAACAAAAGGTTAACTGATTAAAGTGAGCAAATGTTATATTCAAGGATAAAATGTGAACAAAAGCTTAACTGATTAAAGTGAGCAAATATTATATTCAAGGATAAAATATGAACAAGAGTTTAACTGTTTAATGTGAGCAAATGTTATATTCAAGGATAAAATGTGAACAAATGTTCAACTGATTAATGTGAGCAAATGTTATATTCAAGGATAAAATGTGAACAAAAGGTTCACTGATTAATGTGAGCAAATGTTACATTCAAGGATAAAATGTGAACAAAAGGTTAACTGATTAATGTGAGAAAATGTTATATTCAAGGATAAAATGTGAACAAAAGGTTAACTGATTAAAGTGAGCAAATGTTATATTCAAGGATAAATGTGAACAAAAGGTTAACTGATTAATGTGAACAAATGTTATATTCAAGGATAACATTTGAACAAAAGGTTAACTGATTAAAGTAAGCAAATGTTATATTAAAGATAAAATGTGAACAAAAGCTTAACTGATTAAAGAGAGTAAATGTTATATTCAAGGATAAATGTGAACAAAAGGTTAACTGATTAATGTGAGCAAATGTTATATTCAAGGATAAAATGTGAACAAAAGTTTAACTGATTAATGTGAGCAAATGTTATATTCAAGGATAAAATGTGAACAAAAGCTTAACTGATTAAAGAGAGTAAATGTTATATTCAAGGATAAAATGTGAACAAAATGTTAACTGATTAATGTGAGCAAATGTTATATTCAAGGATAAAATGTGAACAAAAGTTTAACTGAGTAATGTGAGCAAATGTTATATTCAAGGATAAAATGTGAACAAAAGTTTAACTGATTAATGTGAGAAAATGTTATATTCAAGGATAAAATGTGAACAAAAGGTTAAATGATTAATGTGAGCAAATGTTATATTCAAGGATAAAATGTGAACAAAAGGTTAACTGATTAAAGTGAGCAAATGTTATATTCAAGGATAAATGTGAACAAAATTTTAACTGATTAATGTGAGCAAATGTTATATTCAAGGATAAAATGTGAACAAAAGGTTAACTGATTAAAGTAAGCAAATGTTGTATTCAAGGATAAAATGTGAACAAAACCTTAACTGATTAAAGTGAGCAAATGTTATATTCAAGGATAAAATGTGAACAAAAGATTAACTGATTAATGTGAGCAAATGTTATATTCAAGGATAAAATGTTCAACGTACGTATATGATTTAATTCATTATAGTCATATACTCATTTGTTTCCCCATATATATACTCCGTCCTTCTCAACAGAGAATAGAAGAATCCCATCTGCCGAGGGTGCATCTTGAGCAAGTTGTCCAGCCTCTTTAGTGACTTGCGCAGGAATTCTTGGACGTCTTTTGTCCAACAGCGTCTTGGGCGGCCTTTGCTCCTATTGCCTTCCATCATCCCCTTCAGTAACACTCAATCCATGTCGTCGTGTCTCTTTATGTGACCATACAGAATTAGCGTTTTCTTTAATATGGTGCTCAAAAGCTAGCTTTCTGAACCTTATAAATAGCCAAAATATTAGGTATCAGGTATGTTGATTATCATCTTCGCATAACAGATACGTCCATAGGTGCTCCGGTCTTCGCTTCGGTAAATCTCTCAGGGTATAATAGTTCATTGTTCTTATTGCAGTTTTTGTCGGGGGTTCTATTCGGGCCACGCCCATCCTCACTCCCAAATCGAGAATTCTCGATATTGACTAATGCTTATTCATCTCACAATCCTCTGATCATGAGGACTCACGAAGAGCAGTGAGTATGTCTGCTCGGTCCATAGGCTGACCATTTGTTGTGGTGGCGAGACTAGCTAATTTGTCGGCTCGTTCAGGGACAATAATAAGCGTGAGTTTTCGTAGTGATGCCCGCATTTTAGCTCTCTCCAATGACTCCGACCATTCCCTACGTACATCACCTGTTTTGACTTTCTGAATCATTTTTAGTGAATCACTTAGTATGCATGCATGGGAATAGGCTTGCAATTCCATCCAGTAAAGTGCTTGCGTTACGGCGAATACTTTCATTGTTAGACTGCTCGTTGTTTCGATGAAGGCACCACTGGCTTCGTGTACTGTTCTCCCTTTTGATCTGACAGTAATGGCCCATGCGCAACGCTGGTGATGAATGACCGACCCGTCCGTGTAAATCACAACATCTGAATCATCGGTATTCTCGCATATTAGTGCCTTAACCTCAGCATTCACGCTTACGTGGCTGTGTTTCCTCCACTCTCTGTTGAGTGTAATGACGGTTTTCACTGTCTCTTGAAAGACCGTAGGAATAGGTATCCATTCCTCACCAGGAGCTATGTTTTCTGGGGCACATATATGTTTAACGGTATCCTCGGCCCGAACCATCCACGATTTGCCTCTCTTGAGCCTGATTCTCTTCACATGAGTGAGCTCGCTATGTAGTGGGTGGTCTATGTCAGAACTCACTCTGAGGTATGCACCGGCACGACACATATCAATTCTATGAAATATGCTCGGAAAATCAAGAAGAAATCTCATAGTCGTACAGGGTGTGTCCCTTGTGTATCCAAGAATGATCCGCATCGCTTCGTTTTGAATCCTCTCCAACCTCTAAATCTATGTGTGACTGGCGGTGATAGTAGCGCCTGCATATTCAATGACAGGAAAGACAGAGCCTCGTATACGATTACGAGATGTGGTTGCTTATTGTCAGCCGCTGCCATCACTCTCGGAGCTGAAAGTCTTTGGCGGGCCTTTGCGATAACATGATAAAAGTGTTCCCGGAAACACAGACTACGATCAAATTGCACGTCCAGGTATTTTAAGGATGAGGTCCTGATTATATCGTACCCTCTCATCTCCACAGTCTGTGTCACAGACATTACGATGTGATTGTTGAGAGAGAACCATGTCAGCGCAGCCTTCTCTTGGTTGATCTGTGCCCCATAACCATTACACCAGGAGGCGATACGGTCTAGCTCTTTCTACAGTGATCCAACAGTTTCTGTCCTATCTCTACCCTGTCTATTTACCAGGATATCATCCGCAAAAGACATCGCTCTACCTCTTCCGTCGAGCTGCTGCTGTGTGATTGCCACATTGTAGACATTGAATAATACGGGAGAGAGGTGAGATCTCTGTGAAAGGCCTCGGCGTATTGTTATGGGTTTCGATGTCCAATTACAGCACCTGAGAGCCACCTTTCTGTCGAGCAACACCGCTGATATCCATCTGACGACGAAATGGTCAACATTAAAGAGCAAGTGCGTGTTGATACGGTATTCGAATGGCACTCTGTTTATAAGCGTCATCCAAGTCAACCGCGACAGCACACGTTTCCCGACCTGCATGGAAGCCCTCGAATACATCGCAGGCAACAACAGCGGCATTATGCCATGATTCTCTCCGGAGTCTGTAGTCTCCGAGAGTGCCCGGAGAGATGCGACTCTTCCAGTTCTCGAGCGAGGTGCTGAGCTACAATCTTCTCAATCAGTTTTCTTGTGGTGTTCTGCATCGTTATGCTTCGGTAGCCGTTGATCTGGGCCGTAAATAACCACAATATCAGACGGTATCGGACAAAAGGGAGGGTGCAGCATTTACCAAACGAATAAATGGTAATGTAAAATAAGATAAAAATTTTACCAGAAAAACCTAACTATAGATAAAAAATAGATTAAAAAAACATACAATAAAACAAAGAAATTTGGCAATTTTCCACGTATAGGTCCACACGGGACCTTTGTTGAAGAAACTAATAACGTTAAAAATAAATAAAACCAAACATATATTAACAAATAAATTATTATAATATTTCCTGAACGTTAATTGTACCACTGGTTTGTTATAAACGTTGTAAACACAAAATAGTCAGTTAACATTGTAGACGTTATTTACGGACCACCACTCAGAGTATAATCATGCAAGCTGTGTAAATAGAATGATGGCCTATAGTTACTTCAAATCTCTGAAAATTATTCAAATGAGAATAACTAGGTCTAAAATTGTTATCATAGAAAAACCTCAAGTACAAGTTGTGAAGTTAAAATTGATAATTTTATCATCTGTACTTTACGAAGGGGGAAATGAACGAATAGCTCAAACTTCTGTCTTAGAAAATGAAATACACTCGAGTTGTTGAAATAAAGTCACAGTCAGTAAGAGCAGTGTACTTACTTACCCCTAGATAGATGGAAAGACTTGTTGCTGTCGATGATTAGTACTTCCCTGTGGTTAACTTGGAGGGCAAGGGGAAACAGCTACATTATTTTAGCAATTATGAAAGGATGTGCTTTTAAATTAGATTACTGTAGACGGTGGAGATGAGACGACAGCAGCACCAGAGTTCAGACTACCCATCGTGAAAAACTATCAAACGGTTGAGATAAGACTGATCCGATACTTCTACAAACACTTAAAAGTTTTATTTGGTGGTCTCTGTCACGTTAGTGTAAGTGTGTTTGTTTTGCGTTCGCTCCATTGTAACCATCACGGATATCCGTGCGGTTTCCGCCGGAAGCGTGATTACGTTGTGCCACCGTTATGCGCCTTGTAGGCCTAGCACATCCGATTTCGGCATGGTTAGTGTAAGTAAACTGTTCTTTATGTTGGATTAAAACTACAGTGTAATCCTTCTATAGAGCATTTTAATAACAATTTTCCTTATATAACAACACTTGTGTTGTTATATAACAACGAAAGTGCTGATGTTACGAACTTTTATTTTTCCGGTTGCAACATACGGCTGTGAAACATGGACTCTAAGTAAAACAGCGGCAAAGAGGATCAACGCCTTCGAGCTGAAATGCTACAGGAAGATACTTAGAATATCATGGAAGGATAAAATCAGAAACTCAGATATTATAAACACACTGAATATTCCAGAGTGTTGGTTACTAAACACAATAACAAAAAGAAAACTACGCCTGTTTGATCATATAAAGAGACATAACTGTTTAGAAAGACAAATAATGGAGGGAAGAGTACCTGGGTAGAGGAGAAGGGGCAGACCAAGAAGACGATGGACTGACGACATTAAAGATAATATGAATACATCGCTAGAAAATGCAAGCCACATCGCCCAAGACAGAGAGAGGTTCAGAGAGTTCATTGGGAAGACAACGTTCTGGAAGGAATACGTCACATGACACAACAACACTTTTCAAAATACCCAAATATATTTATTATACATTGTCGGTACTGTAAATAACAAATTACATTACATTAATATTTGTCTGGTCTGGACCAATGTGTTATAACGGAATTTCACTGCACACTCACGGAGGACACTTTATTTTATCTAATGATATTTTAGATCTAGAAAGCCATGATTAAAGAAAATAATGATCAAACAGATAAAGTATTTTAGACATATTAAAAGACATGACGCCTTTTTGAAGACTTTACTTTAGGGTAAAATCGAGGGGAGGTGAGAAGGATTTAGACAGAGATACAAATGGGAGAGAAACATCACGATATGTACAGGCTTCAGTCTAGCAGAGTGCACCACCAAGGCAAAAGACAGGATATTGGAGGTCCGTTGCAGCCAACCTTCGTTACGGGGATGGCACTTAATGATGATGGTGGTGAATTTCCACTACATGTCTCTGTGAGAGTGGATGTTGAACTCTTCTTAATTTGAAAACTCAAATAAGAATTATTAAACGTTGAGAATAGCATAATGTTGGAGACATTAACAAAAACATATCACCAAAATTCAAGCTTAACTAGTTACAATCTCATTGATCGCATTAAATATGTGACATGGTAACATTATAACGAATTACATTACGTATATCTAATGGTTTATTTTTGAGGCGCTTATTTACTTATTTAAACAAATACCTTATCAAATGTGTCGGAGAAATGGGAACTTTTCTTATGGAAAGTGCGATTGCGATACACAGAAACCTTGGAAGCCTGTGTAATAGACAATCCATCGCACAAACAGGTTTGTTGATCTAACGACTTGCATTGCATATCTCAGTGTTCATTTTATTATCTCCCTTTTGAGCCTCAGTAACATGGGTATATAAACTATTAAGTAGTAGTGAGTGAGTTGTTGTTGTGATTGTAGATGTTGCAGTTGGTGTTGTTATTCTGGTTTTTTCTACTGTTGCTATTGATGTTTCTGTTGTTGTTTTTGTTATTTTTTATTAATGCTGTTGTCGTTGTGGTGTTCCTTTTGTTGTGATTATTGCTGTTGGTTTTGATACTGTTTTTTTTCTCGAACTCAAGTGATGATGATTATTTGGTAATCAACTTTTTAATTCATATCGAGGAATTCCGTAAATTACGTGAACAATTGGGGGAAGTGTGTTGTCAGGAAAATGTTGACAGTCATTCGAAGGAGGAGGGAATCTGACAAATTATGACGTGAATACAATTGTTTTTATGTTCATAAATTAAATTATTTGCGTGTGCATTTTTTTCGTATAACCTGAAAATTATGTAGGTTTTTTTTCGTACTTTTTAAGCTAAATAATCTTTTGTGAGAGGAGGAATACCATTGTTTTGAGATGATGATGATGGTGTTCTTCTTTGGCAAGCGAAGATGATGTGGTTTGAAAAACAGCAAACAAATGCGGCGAGATAAAGAAAGAAGCTGTGGCGAAAAAATATGAAATTTTAACATCGGTGTTTGTGTTGGTTTATATTTGTGAGTACACAGGTGCTCGATGAGTCCGATACGTGCCAAGAAAGGTCTTTTGCTGTTTTCGCCTGCGTGCAGAGGGTCCCGAGTAAGAACGCTTTTATATATGTTTTTCCATGTCTGTAGATGTCATGGTAGATTGCCTGTAGTGTTCTTTCCTGTTCAAATTTTGTGATGCCAGCGGTGATCTGAGTGTCTCAAGCTGAGCGAACAAGAATGGTAGTCTCCCAGATGCTGGGATCAATGCTACAGTGTTTGAGAGAGTTCTTCAAGTAATCATTTAAGCGATTTTTTTTCCATCCGCTTCAACGTTTACCATCGCACAGTTCCCTATAGAACAATCTCTTTGGAAGTCGTTTGTCTGGAATACGGACGACGTCGCCGGTCCAGCGAAGTTAGGAACTAATCAACGGGGCATGGATGCTGTGTACCATTGAAGAATATTTTGATATAATTAAGCATGGAATGGTCCAGAATTCTCGACATATTGCTCACAGAGAGATAGGGGTTAAAAATTGACAAAATATTCTTGGCGTAAATTTATGGAAAACTTTTCGAGATATTTCCTTCTGTACTCTTCTTCATCTTTAGTTCAGCTAGAATATGCTTATATCTGAAGTTTTACCTTTTTTATAAATTTGACTGTGTTCTGTAACTCGTACAGAGATGCGTAGTTTTTCTTCCACTGTTGTTTCTATGGGTCAGTGTATT
Source organism: Meghimatium bilineatum (assembly GCA_034231615.1). NCBI lineage: Eukaryota > Metazoa > Mollusca > Gastropoda > Stylommatophora > Philomycidae > Meghimatium > Meghimatium bilineatum. The sequence goes on from CM067308.1 coordinate 24,730,708, forward strand.
TGTCCCAGCTTTTCATGTTCCTGGAATTCCTAAAAAATATGTTCTGCTGTCTGAGGTGCAAGTCCACGTGTGCACATGGCCGTTCTACCAATCTTGAATTTTGTATACATGTGGTTGCGGAGTCAGTTGTGTCCTGTTCTGAGGCGCAGCATGAAAACTTGTTCTGTTCTGTTCATAGTTCTAGTTATCATCACACCTGAAGAATCTCGTGCCTTGGCACATCTTCATCGCCGTGATGATATAGTCATCAAAATCAGCAGATAAGGCTGGGGCCGTTATGGTGGGGCGTAAGGACCTTTACCTCCAGGAGGGCCACCAACAACTCTCCAATCCTTCTTTCTACACTGCACGCACATCTGACTCGATTGTAACTAACCAGACGGTTGTTAACAGCACTGTGAAAATCCTTATCCTTAACAACCACCTTCCTACCACTGCTAAGGCTCTTTGCGTCGATTAAAGCTTTTTAGGCAAACCTGTTTTCTACATGCTGCCTAAAATCCACAAGGCATCGAATCCGGGTAGACCTATTGTCTCTGCTTGCTCTTGTCCCACTGAACGCATCTCCGACTTCCTTGACAGCATTTTCTAGCATGACACTAAGCATGCCCTAAGCATTTTTTCATCCGTCCAGTTGTCTTCTGACCGTGCCAATCGTCTGTTCTTGCTTGATGTCTATTCGTTGTACCCTTCTATACCCCATACAGATGGTCTCAGGGCTCTACAGCTCTTTCTTGACAGGATTCCCCACCTCTCTATATCCACTTCTGCTCTTATCCGCTCTTATATCTCCACTACCTCTGTCAACTTCCTTGACATAATTGTCACCATTCACCCCCATTACCTTAGCACGTCCGTTTACTATAAACCTACCGATGCACATGGCTTTCTGCTCTACACTCCTTCTCATCCTCCTGCGTGTCACAACTCTCTACCGTACTCCCAGCTTCTTCGCCTGCGTCGCCTATGTAGCGATTACCATTTTGGCACTGTTCGTTGCTCACGTGGCCGTTACTAACATGTCCTTGGGTGGTTCAGATGCGCTCCATTTCATTTCCCAAGGCCACTTTCTCCATTGATGAGGCCTTTACATGTGAGTCCCGTAATGTCATTTACGTGATCATATGTAAACGCTGCGGCAAACAGTACATCGGGGAAACCGGCCTAAGATTGAGCGATCGCTTTTGTAACCATCTTCATCCCATCAAGCACAGAACACACACTCCTGTGGCCACACACTTCAACGGCGATGGTCATCATGGTACTTTTGATATTCAGGTCACCTCCATCAGATCTTGCACCACCGATGATAGATCTAGGTACGCTCTAGAAAATCATCTCTACTCAAGCCTTATGGACTCAATTCCGGCCACTCTTATGTCTAGTACTGGGTTGGTGTGGTCTTTGTCTTTATTCTTTTTGCTCCGTCATTTACTCATCTTTTTTTCCGTGTCGTTTCCACATATAATTAAGTTTGTATATACTTTCTGAACTTCCGGCTTCTGATCTCATTTCATATTTCCGTTGGATACGTTTGTTCGTTGTAATAATTTTTCCATTCGTTGTCTTTTTATGGTTTGTGTATATCTTGATAAAGACCGTTTGGTTGCAACGTTGAAGATGATTTGTGTATTGTAATGTGTATGTTTTCTTTTGTGCGCATCATTACCCACTAGCTTTAGTTATAGTCTGTCGTGTCTGATTGAAGCGATTATATAAACCTGTGTTTTACGTAAATCTACTTGTCATCTTGTGTTAGAGTTGGTTTTCCAATTGCCCTGGTCATCTGTTTCTCTTGATGGTACATTAATGGCGCATCTGGTTGATCAGCAGCAGCTCACTCCTTAGCCAGACGATCTGCTTTGTCATGTCCATGTATTTCACAATGTGATGGTATCCACTGTATAGCTATTTTACGCCGATAGCTTAGTTCCGTTAGGAGTATTTGCAGGTTTGGTAGTTTTCTGATTGGAGCGTTTGGATTACTGATCGTGCCTGATTTGTCAGGAATACTGCTGACTATGATTCAATTGTTGGTGCTCAATAGATTTTCAGTTTCCACTTGGATTGCCTGGATTTCAGCCTCCTGATAATTAATTAATTTTCCCGTTGGTACTTTATTTGGTAGGGGACAGCGTAGTGCACTGTTTAGTGCACTGGATTCGCATAAGAGTGGACCAGTGTTCTATCGCCAGTTAAGGCTCGAACCAATCTTAATTATGTATCGGATTAATCTGGGATGTAAAGACTGCGAGGGGGAGGAGTGACTATCGTTCTCATATAGCAGAGTCACTGAAATGAGTTAAAGCAAACATCTCATAACCCAACGGCATTATTAAATGCTATGAGTTGAGTATACTTTACTATAATTGTATACATAAACATCATTTCAGTTATATATTCCTGCTTTTCTATTTCGCACTGCAGTTTCTGCTGATCCATCTATATATATATATACTCGGATATATATATCTTGTAGATATTCGCCATTCAGTAGACTGAGAGCAACAGTCTTATGTTGTACACTCTCCTGTCAGTAGACTGAGAGCAACAGTCTTATGTTGTACACTCTCCTGTCAGTAGACTGAGAGCAACAGTCTTATGTTGTACGCTCTCCTGTAAGTAGACTGAGAGCAACAATCTTATGTTGTACGCTCTCCTGTAAGTAGACTGAGAGCAACAGTCTTATGTTGTACGCTCTCCTGTCAGTAGACTGAGAGCAACAATCTTATGTTGTACGCTCTCCTGTCAGTAGACTGAGAGCAACAGTCTTATGTTGTACACTCTCCTGTCAGTAGACTGAGAGCAGCATTCTTATGTTGTACACTCTCCTGTCAGTAGACTGAGAGCAACAGTCTTATGTTGTACACTCTCCTGTCAGTAGACTGAGAGCAACAGTCTTATGTTGTACACTCTCCTGTCAGTAGACTGAGAGCAACAGTCTTATGTTGTACGCTCTCCTGTCAGTAGACTGAGAGCAACAGTCTTATGTTGTACGCTCTCCTGTCAGTAGACTGAGAGCAACAGTCTTATGTTGTACACTCTCCTGCCAGTAGACTGAGAGCAACAGTCTTATGTTGTACACTCTCCTGTCAGTAGACTGAGAGCAACAGTCTTATGTTGTACACTCTCCTGTTCATTCTTCTCAATGAACATTTCTTCCACTATCCTCTCTCCAAGGGTTTTTATTGGTTTGCGGGGGGGGGGGGGTGTCTGTCAACTTCATGCTGTCAAGTCTGAGATTTTTCTACGGAGTCGTTTGGTCTGATGGATAACGCTACGTCTTTTCAGTTGCTCCATGGCTAAGTTTTGAAATGTCTTTCATTAGATAACTTGCCATACAGTGAAATTTTTCTGAATGTAGTAGAACGTGTGTTTTTTTTTAACCTATCTAGCTCATGTAATGTAGTATTTGATGCTGAATACCATGCAGTAGACACATATTCTAGGTGTGGTCGAATGCCCTGCTGGTAAACTTTACCAAGTATTTTCGCATTTACTCTCCATGTGTCTTTCCAGGATGGTTAACTTTCTCCTGACCTTTGTTGGTACTTTGTTGATGTATTCCATCCATTTGGGCCCGTCTGCCTTCCTGGCCGTCGCCCACGCTTGGGCCCATAAGGAGCACCGTTAACTAGAAGCTTGTCTCGAGCTAACAGAACGTGTAGTTTGGTTTCCTTGAAACTTTGTCCGTTTCTATTTGTACATGGCGCTGCCCTCTGACGCTGTGCTGATCTCTCATTCTATTCCGTATGTTATCTTTCAACTCTTACTGTGCATCTTTGAGTTTCGTGTCGATTGCATTGGTTCCAATGCTCGTATCGGACTGCCTTTCGTCGCTGTGTATCTACATGGCGCTATATGTGTTGTTAGCACAGAGGTGTCGGAGATATTGCTTGTCTATGCAGTCAATTCTCATTCCGTATACAACTTCCACACTCACGATCACTAGCATAAAGGCCATGAATACAGGTAGAGAAGCTATATTTCTGTTTTCATGGTGCACTACGATGAGGTACTTTTAGGATCTTGGTTATCTGCTAACCTTGGGTCCACAAAAGAACAATGCGAGACCCTTATCACACAGTATGCCTTTTAATTTGAAAGATACATTCTTGTTGAGATTGGTTACTTGCAAGCAGCATACATTTAATTGTTTTTGATCTAAGATGTTTTAGATTTGTTGTCGACACCTTTTGCATTTCAATACAATATTTATTTTGTTTATATTTATTTTTTCACAGTTGCTCTATTCCCATGCCTCCTGACTCATCGGGGCAATTGAATAACTTCAAGTAGCTGGGGTTGAACCTTTTCGAGACTTAGGACCCAAAACCGTCCCAAGTTGGAAGTCCGTCACACGGCAGGCACGATAACATACATCAGATATAAACATATTCCCCTTTTGTGTGTGTTGGTTCATGGCATCCTGATTGCTGTAGACCGCCTCTTGAACATTTTCGATATTGTTTGATCTACCCGTGCCTGTCTAGCTAGTCTCCGATGTTGTGCTGCGGAATTTCTTCTTTTCTCACAAAATGGTGCACTTGATTTTAATGATGATCGCTACGTAGCTCTTCCCTACGCGCAGCATCTTCCCATGTCTCATGGTTTATGTCAAAGGCTTACAATCTTTAACGTGTTCTCGTGCAATGTTGTATTCCGCATTTGAGTGCATATGGCCTTCTGCATCTAATCATAGTAAGTATGCAGCTGCGTGAATTGATATGTGGGTGCGTGGAGGAGGGAAGGAATGAGTAAGTGAGTGAGTGAGTGGGTCAATTTGAGTGAATGAGTGAATGCGCGAGATGAGTATGTCGGTGGAGAGGTAGTAAACGAGTTAGTGAAGACAATTACCAACATTCCCATAGACTTCAATCTATTATTTCTAAATGAAATAAAACATATTTTCCCAGTAACATTCTATTCTCATCACATTCTGCGCATGTTAGACTATTTATCACATTTCATGCAAGGCTGATGCTTTTATTGTGATTTACACGCCCGTAAAATCTTATTATTGGTAAATTACCGGCAAGTATTATTTTCGAATATTCTTCATCGCCATTCTACCTAGAAGTCCATTAAAATCAATTTAACAATTTTGTGTATGAAAACGTTTATGTTCAACAAAAATAAAAAGAGATAATCTGACATCTTTTCAGATTTATAAGTTATTATAATGATTCTTGTTGTTTAAACTTCAGTCTCAGGTCGCCTGATTTAATGATATAAAGTTAGTTGCATTTCTTCAATTTTGTCCATGTCTGACACTGATAGCGCATTGTTTCTATAAATATTGCATGTATGATTTGCCACATTTTAGTTTTCATTGGGATTGAAGTTTTTCACAATTGAGGTACGTTAGCATTTTAGAATTGCCTCTCCTTTTAATCTAATAGTCACTTTCCCTGTGGGTCGTGCTTCCATGTTGGGAAACACGGGTATGGATTGATCTTTACTGTAGTGGAATCCCTTTATAACGCATCCCTTTTGTAGAAATTTCCCTAATTAATACGTTTTAAAATCATTCCATAGTTATATTTATTCGTTATTGCTTGCACTGTGTATAGCAAAGTTCTGTTATTACATATTATTTCATTGTTCCAGACGAAGTTACATCGGAATTCCACTGTATATAACAAATTTCCATATATTTCGTTGGTCTGGTGCTAGTTGTTATGATGGTATTTAACTGTACTGATCTCACTTTTCCAAATAATACTGATTTTACGCTTCACCCATTTCTCTATAACTTTCTACTATTCATTGATCGCTATATCCTGCTCTTCCCCTGTGTGTTCCAGTAATGATATGTTATTTATACACATGGACCTGAAGTGCTAATATATACTGAAATGTATAGAACATCCGAGATCTGGTTATTCAATGGTTGTATGATTAGTATGGGAAATGATATGCCACTGGTGGACCAGTTTTCCTGCAAGTACATTCATAGACGTGGGCGCAAATATATTGGAGCACAGACATATCTGAATTGGTTGTAGACGTTTCAATGTGGGGGTATGGAAATAATGTCTGGTTTGAGTGAAATACTTTCTGAATATTTTCTCAATATGTATCTTAAGTGTTTCTTTTTCAATTTTTTCTTTCCCTCTCATCTCTTTCTCTCTCTCTTTCTAGATTTTTATTTGTATTCATTTCTCTCTTTTTATCTATATTTCTCTCTTTTTCCCTCGATTGGTATCTTTCTTTCTATTTATTTCTATCTCATCGCTCTTATCTTTATTTTATCCCTGTCGCTCTTTATCTGCGGTTCTCGTCATTTCTCTCTCGTACTCCTATTTTTATAACTTAATAACTATCTCTTTTCATTTTCCTCTTTCTATTTCTCTCTTTATCTTCAGCTCTACGTTCTCAATTGGTCTTTCTTTATATCTTTTTTTTCTCTCTCTCTCATATCTATATTTCTATGTATTTATTTTTCTCTCTCTCATTCTATTTTTTCTTATTATTATTATTATTTCTATTTTTAAAGTCAGCTCTCTTTCTCGATTGGTATTTTTTCTCTCTTTCTTTTTCACATCTGTCATTTTTTATATTTCTCTTTATTTTTCTCTTTCTCTTTTTCTCCCTCTCTTCGGCCCTTTCTTTCTCAATTTATATCTTTTTTATATAAATTGATCACTATTTCTTTCTAATCTCGGTTTCTCTCTTTTTATCTCTTTCTATTTTTCTCAATTTGTATCGTTCTCTCTATCTCTCTCTCTCTTCTCTCTCGTTTTGTCAAAAGATACCTCAAATGACATAGAGGATTGCCTACATACAGTATACAGCATATGTATTTCGTCCCTCCCATAGAATCGACATTCCACCTGTGAAAAGTTTCACTCATAGCACGTAACTCCGTAGCTTCAAGCGATAAGCCCGGGATCCCCAACAAAATACACTTTATAAAGACTACGTCGCGAGCTGGTTCTTTCACTATTTCTCGTTATATCTTTCTCTTTCTCTCTTGTTTTCTCGCTTTCTCTCTTAATTTCTTTCTATTTTTTTTTCATATCAGCCACAGTGAGATAAATGTGTAAAGGTAAAGGTAAGTTCCATATGCCAGAAACCTGCCGTCGGGGATGAAGCTAACACTTCGTGTACTAAGCTGCAGCAGTTATTAAGTTGCGTGACCAGTTCTCGTTCTTGATTTGTTTACCTTCTCCAGCTCGAGCATCAGGTACCCATTTATATCTAGTGTGACTGGAAAAGCGGTTGTGTCAAGCGAGAAAACAAGACGTGAATTTTTGTCCTGATGTTGTTTTGAACCTGTCACACTGTAAGCAAGCTCAATATGAGCTAGGGATAAATCAACCAGTGTAGGGTAACAACCCTAAACAGGAAGTAGGTGGCTGAGGTAACACTGGGCAAAATGTCAAGATATACAAGAATAGGTAGGTGTGTTATCAAAATAAAACAACCTAACAACGAGATACAGAGACAGACGACGTTTCGACTATAAAGCCTTCATCAGGACAAACAAATGACCACAATAAAACAAATATTACATGGATACAAATAGGGTTATAATGAGGACAATAGCAGATAGGTAATGAGGGAAGAAAAGATGAGGAAGCATGACATGTGAGAAAAACGTATGGGGAGAAGTTAGTAGTAAGTAGGGAGGAGAAAATAGACTGAAGAATGTAAGATGAACAAAGGAAAAGATATGGTAGCAAGTAAATTACATTAAAAATACTCAACTCAAAAGTGGCAACAGAGAATGAATGCTACAGACACGCAATCATGATGTAAGGGAAGAGCAAAATGAGATGGTACGAGGGATCAGGTGGGAGAGAGAAAGAGGCCAAAAACGGCAGGAACAGAAGAGAAAGAGCAAACAGCAGAAAGAGAATATGAGCAGATAATGGTGATATATGAGAATAAAATAGTAAAATAACTTAACTTATGCAGCATCTAGTCTATGTTCCTTCCATGTGAATGAGCACACGCATAATGGCAACAAAGTAAAAAATGGACAGTGAAAGTCAGATTTCTATCAAGGGTCGAGATAGCACGTATTTGTACAGGTTAGAAAAATAAAGACATGCCACAGTAATAGACGGTACCCAGGCGCCGAAGTGAAAAGAAAACACACGCGCGAAAGGTAGAACAATGGAAAAGACAATAACTTGTATTGGTCACAGCGCATACCAACTGATGAGAGTACAGGGGCGTAAGTAAATAGCCATAGAGAAAGATGACAGAGTATAAGAAAAATGCAGAGGTAGGAAAAAAAAAGACGTGATGGATCGACGAAATGCCCTAGACGGAGATACGTCACGCAAGAAAGTGAAGTGCGGGTAAGAGGGAGCCCAGAGGACACAGAGAGGGTATAACAAGGGAGGGTAAGGGACTATCACGGGGAAGCACGTCGTGAGATGGTATCGGGCTGATATAGCGAGACATAGGAAGAGGGTGCCGGAGAGAAGGGCACCAGAGAAGATAGGGAATAAGGAGACAGGAAAAGAAGACCATAGCGAGGGGAGGCAGACCCGGAGCTACAGCCAAAGCACGTGTGAAGTGGAGGGTCGTAGCGTCGTGACAAAGCAAGTGTCATCTGTCCACAATGTCGTAGTAAGAGGAGGTCGGTGTAGCAGAGGTCCCAATAAAATGTGACGGAAGATGGACCAAGGTCACAACCGCAACGACAAGTATCTTGTAGGCCAGGTGTTCGGAAATGAGACCGGTCGCATAAACCGAAGATGATAAAGGGATGAGTTAGCCGCACGTCGCAACCCATACAGTACCCAAAAAAAAATAAACAATACACTTGGGTGTGTAATTGGGTTATATTTAATATATAATATAATTTGGAAAGTTTTGTTAGATAAGAAACATTGTTATAACAGGGTGCACTAAGGAGGGATTCAACTATATTGATATAAAAGGAAGCGCTACAGACATCACCGACAGATCACGTTGGTTGTTAAGTGTTTGTGCTAGCTGTCATGTTTCTGTTTGTACTCTTGTTGACACTTACTACTGTATTTTCTGCTCATACACAAGGGTATCTCTCCAATCCCGTCTGCAAAAAATAAGGAATTGACCAACAAAAACAAATCTTTTTCTGATCAAAACCTAACCTGTAAGTGGTACTAGTCCCTTTTATGAATTCCAAAAGTCATTCGAAGGACTAAATCTATCCCCTCTAAATTTCCTTTTCAGATCCATCTCATCACGTTCACCAGTTCTTTTTTTTGGGCGTCAAGGCAAATAGGCAACAGCAATACTCCCTTTAGTCTTTATTATGAATACAATATCCTTGCACGTCAAGGCTTAAATACAAGGCAGCAAATACCACATGTCGCATCACACATATGATGTATTATAGTATCATGTGATACATATTCAAAAATTCTGAAAACGTTGCATTATCAATGTACTGAATAATCATACCATTATTGATAGAAAACGAAAATCTTTACCTTACCGTATCACGAATTTGAAACATGTGCGCTGAATATAGAGTATAGTATCTTAATTACAGATTACTAAATCTGAGTTACCAATACCAGTATCACACTGCAAATTAACACTTTCTAAATACATTTCTGAACATATAATGAATACTATAATTTTCAGAGAAACATTCTTAAACAATGTTTATAATTTTCAAATTCGTTGAGTGTAAGTTGCGCCACAGTGCAGTCAAGGCAAATGGCTACACAAAGAAATGCCACCTGTGTCAACAAACAGAAAATAGTGATTATGCTTCCGAACGTATGCAAATACGGAATTTCAATTGCTAAATAGCTTTTAGATAGCTTGAACTAGTCAATCAGAGTATTTGAACACTTTGAGGTGCTTTGAGGGATCAATTATATAGATATATGGCTCATCGCGCCTTAAGGAGATGCCCACAAAATAAAGGTAAATTTTCATCGTATCTATAAGGATGCGTCAGCAGGGAAGGGAATAAGCAGAAAACACAGGGAGAGACCCAAGGGTGCATATGAGATGCAGAGACATCACAGGAAGAGTTTTATAGGTCGTTCCCATGCGTTCTATAACACTTTTCAACTGATTTTATGCTTTTATAACGCATATTATCACTCTTTTATATCGACAAGTCCATTTGTTCAGCTATTTCTCTAACTTTTCATGCCCAAAAATGCTAAATCTATCATGTCGTCTCAGATCACTTTTTACTCACCATGAGTGGTTTCAGTCATATAGCAATCAATATTATCTATCTTCATTAGTTTTCCGTTCTTGTGCTCTGTCATCATGACTCAAAATGGCATGTTTCTAAACGTTCACAACCGCGATCACCCTTTTCGCTATCGTCAGGTTCTCATGTCATTAACCATGTATACACAAATAAGCAAACAACCATGCACACACACAGAATCACATAACAATATATATGAATATATATTTGTCCTGTCTGTTTTGGGTTATTGTATTGCAATATAATGGTATGCACTCATGACCATATGGAGATGTTTGTTGCTATTTATTGTGTCGGAATATGCGTATGTAGAAATCTGTAGCGGTATATCGTGGCTACCAATATATGTGTTTATTTATATAAGTATGTATATTGGGAATAAGAGAAGGCATTCTTACACGCATCCCACTCAGCACGATACATCATCCCAAGTTTAAACTTGACCCTCGAGGATCATAACCGGGCTGTGACATGTAATAGGTCAAGGGAGATCATAGTAGGTCCCTGACATGCAAGTCAAAGCAGCACATGGACCTGTATCAGGACATTCCAGGTCATGGCAGGTGATTAACGATCATGGACCTGAAGCAGGTCATGGTAAGTCGTGGACCTGTAGCAGTTCATAGCAGGTCATGAACATGTAACATTTCATGACAGATCATAGCAGGTCATAGATCTGTAACAGGTCATGGATCTGTATCAGGTTCTAGCAGATTATGAATCTGTAACAGGTCATGACAGGTCCTTAATCTCACTGCATGAGGAACTTTTTATTATATAAGATCATTTAGTTATATAATGTTGAGTCAAATGATGAAAGTTGGGAGCCTGTAGTTGGTAGCTAACTCATGTATGATTGGGTTATTTGAGTTATGTGGTTTCGTGTATGATTGGGTTATTTGAGTTATGTGGTTTCGTGTATGATTGGGTTATTTGAGTTATGTGGTTTCGTGTATGATTGGGTTATTTGAGTTATGTGGTTTCGTGTATGATTGGGTTATTTGAGTTATGTGGTTTCGTGTATGATTGGGTTATTTGAGTTATGTGGTTTCGTGTATGATTGGGTTATTTGAGTTATGTGGTTTCGTGTATGATTGGGTTATTTGAGTTATGTGGTTTCGTGTATGATTGGGTTATTTGAGTTATGTGGTTTCGTGTGTATGTGTGGTTGCTTGGTGTTATATGTTTGTTGTTGTGTTGTTCGTCCATCACAAGTGATGATGACCATTTGTTACATCCACTTTTGAAAATTCAATTTTAGTTATGTCCTTGATTATGAGTTCGTAGATGGCTAATGAGCCCTATTCGAGCTGTAAATGTCCTTGAACAGTCTGGACATGGAATGACGACTGTAGACGGATCTTGGTCTATCCGTGACTGTCTAGCTGCTCTCCGCTGTTGAGCTGCTGCATTTCTTTTCTTTTCACAAGATGATGCGCTCTTTTTTATTTTAGAACGCCATGTAGATCTATTTTGTGCAAGTTCTTCCCATGTTACGTGGTCTATTTCAAAGGCTTTCAGTGAGTTCTTTAACGAGTCCCTGTAGCGCTTCCTTTGGCCACCTTGAGATCGTATACCCTTCTCTAATTCGCCATAGAGAAGTATGTCTGGCATACGCACCAACTGACCTGCCCAACGAATCTGTGTCTGCATCAGGATCGTGGCAATGCTTGGGATACCAGCTCTATCAAGGACAGTGGTATCTGGAATCTTGTCTTACCATCTGATGTTCATAACTTTTCTGAGACAATTTCTTTGGTGTTATATATATATATATATATATATATATATATATATATATATATATATATATATATATATATATATATATATATATATATATATATATATATATATATATATATATATATATATATATATATATATATATATATATAAATATATATATATATATATATATATATATTGTTAATGGCATGGGAACTTGAAGATAGCGAAAAGGGTCGATAGCGGCAGTAAACGTTTAGAAACATGCCACTATTGGTCATGATCATATAGCACAATCACCGAGAGCTATAATGAAGACAGAGAATACTGATTGCTATATGACTGACGCTAATCATGACGAGTGGAAAGTGATCTGATACGACATTATAATTTAGCGATTCAGCATTGTTGGGCATGAAACGATAGAGAATAAGGTCAAGAAATGGTCCTGTCTATATAAAAGAGTAACGATATGAGAAATGAAAGTTTACAATCGGTTATAAGGTGTTACTGAACGCTTGGAAACGTCATATTTAACTATGTGCCACCTAGTTTAAATTTATGTAAACCATATAACAAGACCTGTGAGGTTCTTGTTCCATAGGTGAAATTTGGCAAAGAGAGAAAGTTATTGATAACAGTGATGATACCGATGGAAAGTGAGTGGCGCAACTAGGCTGCCAACAGAACAAAGGAAATGATCCAAGAACTCATACTGTAGCACTCGAAGCCACACGATACAATAATTTACACAGATGGCTCAGTAACCTAAGAAACAAACAGGTGTGGTTGGAGTTTTGTGACCTACAAAAATGGCAAGAAATTAGCTGAGAAGTCAGCTGCCTACCCCACTACAACATCGAGTATGAGAACGGAAATAGAAGCGGTGACAGCAGCTCTCACTTGGCTGGCGACGCAACCACCAACAGACTTAGTGATTATATCGGACGCTCAAAGTATGCTGCGCTAGATAGAAAAGTGTATGATCAGAACTGAATGGGTCACTCTCCTCAACAACACGCAGAGCATTACATAGAATTACTGTCCAGGTCATGCTGGGGTCAGGGGAAACGAAAGAGCCGATGTGTTGGCAGGTAAAGTTTTGGTGAACGGCACCGAGATAAGAGGAGACATTATTTAATTTATTAGAGCAGTCATGGATACCCTACGAGAAGGCGAGGAGGAAGTCGAACTGACAATGTACATTTTGTTTGTGTCGTGATAAAGACCTTTTGGTTGAAACGTTGAATGTGATTTGTGTATTGTAATTTGTATGATTTCTTGTGTGCTCATCATTGCCCATCATTACCCACTAGTTTTAGATATAGTCTGTCGTGTCCCATTGAGACGAAATATAAACCTGTATTTTACGTAAGTCAAATTGTTGTTACGTTTCACGCAGTTACCTTGTATTGATTGTCATATTGAAATTTATTACTGCAACTTTTCGTCCTGTAAGTACTTTAAAGTTTTAGTTATAAGTTTAGCTTCATTTCCATCCATATCGTCTGTTACCATGCATTCTGCACAACACTTCGTCAACTGTGTGCGCTATTATGCCATTGTTTCTTTCTGACTTTTGCCGCATGACATCCGTAATACAGCCACTTAACTGGCTTTTGTTACGTTCAAGAAGACCAAATACATCTGTCACTTCATTTTCTTGTCACTTGTGACCGTCGTCATGTTATTCGTAAAGGATTTTCCTCCAAATTTAATCCATCTGCCTGTTTCTTGTACCCGCGTGAGCAGCGCTCACTCCAAAGCATAGACGACAAATGCGCGTTTCAACGCATGCGTATTATATCTTCTAACCATACTTATCTTTTATCTGATCTAGACTCTTCTAAAGTCTTACTTGTAAAACGTTTAGAGTTCCTTACTTACAACAACATTCTACTGTACTCCCTCCTTCGGGGTATTATCCACGTTCTAAACGGTCAATTGTACCAGTTTATGTGCACTCATCACAACAATAAACTCAATTCTCTTCAATCCACATCTCACGCTGTTTTCCCCCGTTCTAGTCCTGCTGTAGCTAATTCTCTACTACCTCGTCTCACTAATCCCTAGGACATTCCTACTTCCCACCTGACCACTAATGCTGATGTTCATCTTCCTGGTCATTCCAACGCACCGGTGGTTCGCATTCCTCCTGACCTCAGTCTCTCTGATAGTGAATTTTCTGTTCTTAGCAAGGGCCTCAAAGTTCGTCCCTCTCCAACCTACATGCGATCAATACTCTCTTCTTCAGGATATCCACCGTTACCATCGTCGTCTTCGGCTTCATTATCATTTCTTTGGCAAAGTTTCATCTTGTACTGACGATTTGTTTTCTAGATATGAACAGAAGAAATATCCCTGGACTCCAAAGCCTGGTGCATCTCAAGCTCTTGATCTTTACATCAAGAATACTCTCCATGACATTAAGTCACTTCATCACAACCGCACTCGTCGCTCAAACATCACCCCTGAAGAATCTCGCGCCTTGGCACATCTTCGTCGCCGTGTTGATATTGTCATCAAACCAGCAGATAACGGTGGGGCCGTTGTGGTTTGGCGTAAGGACCTTTACCTCCAGGAGGGCCACCAACAACTCTCCAATCCTTCTTTCTACACTGCACGCACATCTGACTCGACTGTAACTAACCAGACGGTTGTTAACAGCACTGTGAAAATCCTTATCCTTAACAGCCACTGCTAAGGCTCTTTGCGTCGATTAAAGCTTTTTAGGCAAACCTGTTTTCTACATGCTGCCTAAAATCCATAAGGCATCGAATCCGGGTAGACCTATTGTCTCTGCTTGCTCTTGTCCCACTGAGCGCATCTCCGACTTCCTTGACAGCATTTTTCAGCCGTTAGTCGAACAACTGCCTTCATTCTTGAAAGACACTAAGCATGCCTTAACCATTTTTTCTACCGTCCAGTTATCTTCTGGCCGTACCTATCGTCTGTTCTTGCTTGATGTCTGTTCTTTGTACACTTCTATACGCCATGTAGATGGTCTCAGGGCTCTACAGTTCTTTCTTGACAAGAGTTCCCACCCCTCTGTATCCACGTCTACTCTTATCCGCCTTGCTGAACTGGTGCTTACGCTCAACTCTTTTGAATTTGATGGACACTTTTTCGATCAGATCAGTTGCGCTGCCATCGGAACCAAATTGGGAGCTAACTATGCGTGTCTCTTCATGGGACATCTTGAACATTTAGTTTGGTCTACCTATGATGGCCCATTCCCCTCTCTTTTCCATAGATACATTGACGATGGGATAGGTATCACCGACATGTCCGAAGTGGAATTGTCTCGTTTCATCAACTTCATCGGCAGTTTCAACCCTGCTATCCAATTTACATCTAATATCTCCACTACCTCTGTCAACTTCCTTGACATCATTGTCAACATTCATCCCCCTTACCTTAGCACATCCGTTTACTATAAACCTACTGATGCACATGGCTTTCTTCTCTACACTTCTTCTCATCGTCCTGCTTGTCGCAACTCTCTACCGTACTCTCAGCTTCTTCGCCTGCGTCGCTTATGTAGCGATTACGACGATTTTCTCGACAAGTCCTCTGAGATGATTGATTTTTTCCGTAGACGATCGTTCCCTGACAGCATTCTTTCATCCGCTTGACTCCGTGTGCGCCATTTGTCTCGCCTCGATACCTTGACTAACTCTCATTGTTCTTTCTCCTCCTCAGATAGGGTTAAACTTGTTCTTACCTTTCATTCCCACAACTCTTCTGTTCGACGCATCATGCTCAAACATTCTTCCCTTCTCCAGTCTGATCCTGACACCCGTGACGCTTTCCATGACTTACCTCTGGTGGCTTATAGCCGTGATAGAAATCTGAGGGACATCTTGGTTCATAGCCACCTTAAGTCTTCTGTTCCTGACCATTTTGGCACTGTTCGTTGTTCACGTGTCCGTTGCTTTACATGTCCTTACGTGGTTCAGATGTGCTCCATTTCATTTCCCAAGGCCACTTTCTCCATCGATGAGGCTTTTACATGTGATTCCCGTAATGTCATTTACGTGATCATATGCAAACGCTGTGGCAAACAGTAGATCGGGGAAACCGGCCTACGATTGAGCGATCGCTTTTGTAACCATCTTCATGCCATCAAGCACAAAACACCCACTCCTGTGGCCACACACTTCATCGGCGATGGTCATCATGGTGCGTTGGATATTCAGGTCACCGCCATCAGATCTTGCACCACCGATGATAGATCTAGGTATGTTCTAGAAAAATCATCTCATTTTCGAATTGGGTACACTCAAGCCTTTTGGACTCAATTCCGACCACTCTTATGTCTAGTACTGGGTTGGTGTGGTCTTTGTCTTTATTCTTTTTGTTCCGTCATTTACTCATCTTTTTGTTCGTTTCGTTTCCACATATATTTACGTTTTTATGTACTTTCTGACCTTCCCGCATATCATTTCTATATTTCCGTTGAACGTTGTGATAATTTTTCTATTCGTCGTCTTTTAATGTTTTGTTTGTGTCTTGATAAAGACCTTTTGGTTGAAACGTTGAATGTGATTTGTGTATTGTAATGTTTATGATTTCTTGTGTGCTCATCATTGCCCATCATTACCCACTAGTTTTAGATATAGTCTGTCGTGTCCCATTGAGACGAAATATAAACCTGTGTTTTACGTAAGTCTAATTATATTCCCAAAGAATCTAATCCTGGTAGACCCATTGTCTCTGCTTCCTTCTCTTGTCGCACTGAGTGCATATCCAATTTCCTTGATATTATTTTCCAACACTTACAAGAGCAACTAGCTTTATTCTTAAAAGATATTCATAATAATCAAGTACGGTCTCCGCAACGACATTGGCTCCAACAGATCTTTAACATCCCCTGTCTCTTGCCTTCGTAGTGCACTCTTCTAGACTGTAACCTGTCCATCGTGTGATGTTACTCTCCCACTTTCATCTATGCCTACCTCTTGTTCGCTTCCCTTTAACTTTACCCTAAAGTAAGGTCTTCAATAAGGTGGCATGTCTTTTAATGTGTCCAAAATATTTTATTTGCTTGATCTTTATTTCTCTTTGTAGTTCTTTCTTCATATTCAGTGTTTCTATCACCTCTTTATTTGTTTTCTTCTCTTTCCATGATGTTCTCCCTATTCTCCTATATACCCATATCTCAAGGGCGTCAATTCTGTCTTCTAATTGTTTATTTAGTGTCCATGTTTCTGAGGCACCCATTAATATAGAATAGAAGTAGCATTTTATAATTCTCTTTTTTAACTTGTTTGTAATTTGTTTAGATATTAATAATTTCCTCATGCCATTGAAGGTACATTTGGCCATTCCTATTCTCCTTTTAACTTTTGTATCACATCTGTCATCATTTGTGACTATGTGTCCAAGATATTGATAATGTTTTACTTGCTGTAGTTTATCTCCATGTATGTTTATGTTTAGCTCTTGTTCTTCTGTATCTTTGCTGATTATCATGGTTTTTTTAATATTTATATCCAGCCCATATTTATTACTTGATTTATTGACGATCTATTAGCCTTTGTAGTTCATATTCAATTTCTTCCAAAAGAACAGTGTCATCTGCATATCTAAGGTTGTTTATTATTTTCCCATTGATCTTGAGTCTTGTCATTTCTTCTTTATTTTTAAAGATATTCTCTTTGTAGATATTTAATAGGCTTGGTGATAAAATGCATCCTTGTCTTAATCCTCTTCTTATTTCTATGTATGGTGAGTAGCTGTTTTCACACCTTATTGGTGCAATTTGTTCCCAATATATATTTCTAATCAGTCTGATATATTTTCCATCAATGCTTATTTCTTGGAGACATTTGATTAATATCTTATGTTGTACTCTGTCAAAGGCATTGCTGTAGTTTATGAAGCAAATATAGATACTTTTTGGGACTTCCATATATTTATCTATCACAAGTACGGATACTCAGTATAGCTTCTCTGGTTCCATTGTTTTTCCTAAAACTGAATTGTTCTTCATTGACCTCCGTGTCTATCGTGTTCTTAATTCTTTCATGTATTATCTTGAGAAGTATTTTAGTTAGATGTAGTGGTATGAACATTGATGATGGTAGGTCTTTAGATATGTGGCCTGTTTCATGTATGTCATTGCAAAGTTCTGTAATAATGCCCACACCAAAATCATTTAGAGTGTTTATTATGTCTGCTGTTATGTTGTCGGACCCTGCAGGTCTCCACATTTTATTGATTTTTATTGCATTTTCTACTACTGCTTTCTTTATTGTTGGCCCATCATTTTTGTGTATTGTTGTTTTTTTGTTCCGTTGGTCGTCAAACAGTTCTGTCCCATCATATGCCCATCTTGTAAGTACTTCTGTTTTATCAAATATTATTTTTTCCATTTTTATCTTTAATGTAGCCAACTCCATTTATAGGATTGTTCTTATTTGTGATCATCCTTATCTCCTTATGCATTAATTTTGTTTTCTGTTGTATGGTAATCACACCACCGATGATAGATATAGCTACGCTCTAGAAAATCATCTTAATTTTGAATTCAAGCCTTTGGGACTCAATTCTGACCACTCTTTTGTATTATACTTGGTTGGTGCGGTCTTGGTCTTCATTCATTTTGTTCCGTTATCTTTTTGTTCGTTTCGTTTCCAGATATATTTACGTTTTTCCTCTGCTTCCGGAACCTTATTTCCATAATTCCGTTGGATACGTTTGTGTGTTGTAATAATTTCCATTCGTCGTCCTTTGATGTATTGTGAATTGCTTGATAAAGACGTTATGGTTGAAACGTTGAATATCTTTTGTTTATTGTAATTTGTATGTTTTCTTGTGTGCACATCATTACCCACTAGTTTTAGTTACAGTCCGTCGTGTGTGAGTGAAGCGATTATAAAACCTGTGTTTTACATAGTCAGGTAGCATATCCTGAAAAGGATGTAACAAACATCCCAGCTTTATGTAACTTCTGTCGATCTTGAGCCAGTCTTCTTGCTTCCGTTACTGTTATGTTCAGGTGGTATTTAATGTCTTGCGTCCATCTTCTTCTTGGACTGCCTTTGTTCGTCTCCCTGGAATCATCCTCTCCATTATGGCCTTATCTAGGCTGTCATGGTGTTTGATATGGACAAAACAGTGTAGCTTTTTGTAAAGAACCATTTTGTTTAGCCAGTTTTCCTTTACATTCAATTCTCTGAGGATGGCTACATTAGTGATGTTTTTTGTGGCCCATGGTATTTTGAAGATTTTTCTGTAACATTTTTTTATTTCGAATTCTGCTTTTTTATTTTTCACTCACTTTGTTGTGCCACTCATTCCCAGTGGCAATATTTGCATGTCCAGGATTCACATGCATATATTGCCACTGGGAATATACAAGCTATTATGAATGTTAGTTTGTGTGTGTGTTGCAGCAGCTCATCCATACATTTTTCATTTGTATCAGCTTCTTTGACGCGATTGCCAACCTCTATGTGACTTCTTCATAGCAATCAACGTTACTGTTGATAAGAGATCCAAGGTATTAAAAACTAATTACTCTTTTAATTCGCTGTTATTTATACTGCCTTAGTCCCACAATGCTAGTGGTTTTTGTCGATTGTCATAATCTTAGTCCTGTTTCCATGTGAAATACGTTTTGTTTTTCTCTATGTTCTTTAATAAAGTTTATGAGATCTTCGTTGAGTGCTTACACACAATTCTTTTTGAGTTCGAAGGGCTCTTTTTCGATCAGAGCAGTGGTATTGCTGTAGGCACAAACGGATTCCAGTTATACCTGTCTTTTCATGGGACATCTTAAACATCGGGTTTGGGAGACATATGAAAGTCCTATTTTTTCATTTATATTTCATAGATACATTGATAATGGTATAGGCATTACTGACATGTCTGAAACAGAATTGACTGGCTTCATCAACTTTCAACAACTTCAACCTTTCTATTCAAGTCACATCTAACATCTCTGCTACTTCTCTCAACTTTCTTGACACTATTCATCGGTACTGATGATGATGTTCATTCGTCGTAATCGACGATGACTAAAAAAACTCAACCATAATAATAATAATAATAAAAATAAGTAGTACAAAATAATAAAGTTAATAATAAATAATAATATGTTTACTACAAACATGCTGATGCACGTGATTTTCTTCCAAACACTTCTCATCCTCCTGCTTGTCGAAACACTCTGTCATTCTTCTAGCTTCTTCGCTTTTGCTGCTTATGTAGTGATGATGACGCCTTTCTTGATAAATCCTCTGAGATGATTGATTTATTTCGTAGACATTCGTTCCCTGACAGTGTCATTTCTTCGGCTTGGCTTCGTGTCCGTAAGTTATCTCGCCTCGATACCTTGACTAATGATCAGGGTACTTCGTCCTCCTCTGATAGAATTAAACTTGTCTTTACTTTTCATCCCAACTCTACTGTCCGTCAAATCTTGTTCAAGCATTATTCCCTTCCCCAGTCTGATCCTCAAACTCGTGCCGCGTTCCAGGACTTTCCCATTGTTGCCTATAGGAGTGACAAATACTTAATGACATATTGGTCCACAGTCACTTGAGGTCTTATGGTATTGATGATATTGGCACTGTTCGTTGCAAACGCGGTCTTTGCTAGACATGAAAAAGAACGAATCTGAACTATATAGGGACATTTCTTAAGGACACTTTCACTATCGATGAGGCATTACATGTAAATCCTACTTAATGTCGTAATGTCATATGTAAACGCTGAGACAAGAAGTATGTAGGTGAAACGGGCCTACGATTGAGTGGCCGCTTCTGTAGACATCTTCATGCCATAAACACAGAAAACCTACCTTTGTCGCCATTCATTTCAATGGTAATGGTCATCATCGCGCCTTTGATAGTGCCTGAGGTCACTATCTTCAGATCCATGGATGATAGATCTAGATAAGCTCTTGAAAATCGATTTATTTTTTACTTTGGAACCCTAAAGCCTTTTAGACGTAAATCCGAACATTCGTTTGTTTAGATTTATGTTTGTGTGGTCCTTAGTGCATTGCTGTCCGTTTTGTTTTTGGTAATAATTGTTTCTTTCTGTTCTCAAATCCAGTTTCATTTTTTAACACACCCCGCTTACATGCTTACCGTACGACATTGTCACCTTGAACTTCACAATGTTTACATGTATGCGTTCTAGTGTCTCTGTGGTGGTAACATTATTTATACTGTTTTAATTTTTTTTTACAGTTTGTTTTGTATATTCTTGATAAAGACCTAACAGTTCGAATCGTTGAAAATGTCTTGTGTATTGTTTTTTGTATTTTTTCGTGTTTACAACCCATATCCCTTTAATGATAGTCTGTCAGTTGTCATGAAGTGAAACTTCAAAAACGTGTTCTACGTAAGTACTATTCTCTGATATAGGCAGATGAGTCCATAGACCTTACTGAAACGAATACCTCAGTGCAAAGACTAAAAATACTAACCAAATTCAATGATCATCATTCCATTGTTAAAATCTGAAAGTTTCTCATGCGAAGGTTGAAACATTAATTCCGTAAAATAAAATTGTAGTGTATCATGTGACGTATTATTTCCAGGATATAGTCTTCCTTATGAATCTCCAGAAATCCCCGCTGTTTGGCAAGTTTTCCCGATTCCTCTAGTAACATGTGCATGCATTCCTGAATATCTCTTGTCCAACGACGTCTTGGTCGGCCTCTACTGCCTTCTATCGCCCCCTCCAACAACATTCTTTCAATGCCATCATGTCGCTTCACATGGCCGAAAAAAACCTAGCTTCATTTTTAATATGGTGTTGAAAAGACAGACAACCTTCTAGTACGTTGAAATATTAATTCCGTAAAACAACATTTTGGTCCATTAAGTGTCCATTAATAGTATAATGATGTTGCGTTTTTTTTAACGTTAGTTATTTTATTAGATAGTTCGTGTATTTGCTTGTTAGTTGGTTAGTTAATTTTTGATTTGTTGATTGATTAATTTGTTAATTTTTTAGTTAGCTAGTTGGTTAATTAGTGTGTTTGTTAGCTTGTTAGTTATTAAGTAGTTTAGTCAGTGAGTTAGTTAGTTTGTTAATTTGTTAGTTAGTTAGTTAGTTAGTGTGTTTGTTTGTTTGTTTGTTTGTTAGTCAGTTAGTCAGGTAGTCAGGTTGTTAGCTAGCTAGTTAGTCAGTCAATCAGTTAGTCAGTTAATTAGTTGGTTTGCTCAGCCAGTTAGTTAGTTTTTTGTGGTTTTTTCATGTTGAGTTCCACATTGAAGTTGCTGCAGTTATCGTGTATTGCTTATGCTCAATATTGAGTTTTCCTTGCTGTTTATTCTATACAGAACTTCTTTTGGGCAACCTACTCTTCTATGCCCTTTACCTTCTATATAAAGGTTTTTTTTAGGAAGTCTACTTTAACCCATTCTAACCATGTGTGCGATGTAATGCATTCTTCTTGCTACAAACTGTTGGTTTGTTTCCTACCTCAGTGAATCATTACTTTCAAAATATGTCTATTTTATATTTAATATTCTTTAAAAGTCACTTGTTTAAAACAATGATAAATCGTTTGCTTGTGTGAATTTCCGGCTATGGCAAGCATACTGTAGTAAGTTGTATGTTTGCTAAATTATTGTGAGCTCCATTTGTTTGGAAGTTGTTGTTAAATTACGCCCGTTATCAGAGCTAGAAAGGGCTTACGAAAGTGATTCCTAAAAGTGAAGCACCCGTGCATCGCAGTGGTTAGAGCACTGGCTTCGCATTCCCCAGTTGAGGCAGAAATGTTTTTCAGTCCGTAACAGCTCTCTTGTCGACCTGGCCTTAATTGAATTATGTACCGGATTAATCTGGAATTAGAGACTGCGAGGGAGCTGAGATGACTACCGCTCTCATATAGCAGAGTCACTGAAATGTATAGCTAACATTTCACACCGTTACGGCATTAATAAATGCTATGAGTTAACTTAATTTTTCTTTAACTAAAAGTTTAAATTACATCCTAAAATGTTATTCTCTCATTAAGATCATAACGACAATGACGCTTTTACATCTCTGGAAAGATGAACAAAGTCCTAAATAACAATGGAACAATATTTATGGAATCTCGATAACCAATTGAAGGCATCAGTAGCAGCCTCAATTCATCATTCAAAGTAAATGTATCTGTCACGTGTGACCTGCGGAATTATTCAAAGCGCTAGCTAGAATACCAAGTCAGATTCCTCCCATGTACAATCTCCGTCTGTGGCTGCGACATCCATGTCAGTCACGTCACCGTGGCTATTTGCGAATGGAATGCAAGAAAAGTCTTTTTCGACACACATACTTTTTTGTCACGAGTTGTGATAGCCAACTGTAGATTTTATTTAATTACATTAATCATAATTCATTATCTTAAATAGTCTCAAATTTGGTAACTAAATAGGTTTTAAAAATATTACAACCTATTTCTTCCAATACTCATTTACGCCTGCCGATTTCTTCCTCTACTCACTTCCCTCTCCCCATTTCTTTCTCTACACACTCCTTTTTCCTTATTTCTTCCACTACTCACTTCCCTCTCCTCATTTCTCACTCTACTCACTTCCCTCTCCTCATTTCTCACTCTACTCACTTCCTTCTCTCAATTTCTTCATCTACTCACTTTCCTCTTCCAATTTCTTCCTCAACTCATTTCCATCTCCCATTATTTTTCTCTACTCACTCCCCATAAAATTGTAACACATCCAACCAATTGTAGGACGCCATCGTAAGAGACGTCGCGCCGATTAAGTCAATATTTGATCATCAAATGGCCGCTTCCACAAGTTGGGAGAGGAACTTGGTAAACAATTGTTGAGCTTTGAGTTGACGCAAATTATGCCAGAATCAATAGACTGCGTTGCTGCTACCTCCCCTCTCAGCTAACACTCTTGTCATTACCTCTCAAATATCGTCATCTCTTATGTCCTTCTTGGCTATAGTTCTCCTCAAATCTGTTTTCTCCTTATATATGTGTTCCTGAATCTACTCTATATTCTTTCATCTATTTCAGGCGATCTCAACCCGGTGCTAGAGAGCACCATAGTGCTCTCGTAATGGTATGTGATGCTCGGACTATGGAAGTTAATAAGTGCTCATGAGTAATAATAATCATGAGTTATCTTTACAAGTCAAATGTTGTTGTACAAGGCATCATAACACTTTTTTACTGTGTTTTTTTTTTACTGACTTGTAGTTTCTTGAAAAAAAATACATTAAGGTTGGAACGTTGAAACTACCGTGTAATACTGTTATTTGTATTTCTCAAAGTCAATAATACGCGAGACAACTGTAAAAACTGTGTAACAATAGGACCTACGTAAAACACAAATTGCGATCAACCATAGAATGTATACGTACGTGATTGTTAACTTGGATGTCTGTGCTGCTAAATGTCAGTCCTCTAATGATTTTGTGATGGTGCTATTATTTTTACTGTTTTTACTGATTGTTCACTGTTTGTCTTGTATTTTCTTGAAAACAACCTTAAGGTTGAGACGTTGAAACTGTATTGTATACAATTCAGTGGCGTAGCCTCAATATACTCCAAAATACTCGGCGTCCTTCCCATGATTATAAACAACTTAAACAGGGCACACAACAAATTTAGTTATTTACTACACTCATTGTAGAAAGATAATCGCAGGTTTATTCTTGTTTTGAAATGTATACGTCATTGGCACCACGACTATTTAGTGGACGACTGTGCTGACATCAGCAACGTTCACTAACTGTTGATTATCTGACCTTTGGTCTTTTAATATCAATTGAGCTGTTATTTCAGACGCTGACATCAGACGAATCATGCGCTTAGAAATAAGTCATAACGATTAGTTTTCAGAACTGAAACGGATTTTCCCTATCTGTTACAATGTGTTTTCACGACAATATAGCGCTGTGTTTTTTTATGGTGTAAATGACTATAAATGACTATAATAACTACTTTTTTTCTATGTTGCAAATAACTATTATTTAGTGAGTAATAGCACCTTAGTCAATAAGTCAATGGGTTCTGCATAATATAGTGAAGGTTTTCTGTGAAAGTATTCGTGTGAAATGATAACACGAAGTGAATGTAATACTCAAGATTAGAAGCCTTTATATTTAATCGTCCGATGTTAAGGTTTGTGAGGGTACTGAACATTTTCGCAGAAAAGGAGAAAAGAAGAACAGTAGCCTGGAGCTACATTACAAGTTTATATAAGGTATGTTTTTTTATACATTACAAGTTTATATAAGGTATGTTTTTTATACATTACAAGTTTATATAAGGTATGTTTTTTTTTAAACTAGTATATATTTTATCTATCCATAATTCGGTAACATGTCAGAATCGTAGGGTTGCAACATCGGATGTTTCAGCACGCAGAGTCCTACAGCGAATTCTATTTTCAACGATGCAGACTAGGGAGGAAAAACCTTGTCTAGTCCTTGATATTGTCTGTCCGTGCTTCTATTTCTCCTTCTCTACTTCCCTCACCTTCGACGACTCCCTTCAGAATTGTGACAGAGTATATGTTATACTATTAATACAATATTTCATTTAGGGCCGTAAGTACGTGATTCTGGTGGGGCGTAGGGAGCTATCTACCTATTAGATTAAGGTCACTCGATGCCCCTACTCTAAATATTCACGATACACCACTGATATTGGTATTTGTATTTATTTTTTCATAGCCATACCTAATAATATAATAGTTTGTTTGTTCATTGTAAAGCCCATTAATCTTGTGTATTTTCCATAAACGTACAAGCATGGACAGACAATATCAAGGGCTTGACAGACACGAATTTTTCTCCCTAATCTGCATCGTTGAATATATAATTATATAGTATCTGCGTTCAAGGTAACAAACTTGTGCTTTACCTTTGTTGTACAAACCGACATAAATAGTGTGACTATCCATGAGTGACAGAAAGCGCTGAGGAGGTGTGTACTGTGCAATGAATATCATTGTATTACAAGTGTGCACTTTCACTTTCACCATTCATATATGTTATCAAGAAACAATATTCTATGTAATGGAGTAGTGTCAAATTTTTTTTAATTAAAAAATTTCAAACGTTGGTAGGGTATCCTAATCAAGACGTAGCAAAATGTTGTGATTTTCTAGACAATATAAATTACGTTCAGTAGTTTGCCATTGCTATCTGAACGGTCCGGATGCACAATTGGCGGAATTTGAACACAGTAACTTGGCCGTCACAGACATGCCCTGTACCACGCCGTCATACAGCCGGATGTAGTATCAATGCATACGCGAATTCGAGTGATAGGATGTTATGTCGAACCAATTCTTTTTTATGGATGTGAAGCATGATGAGAAACAATAGAGCTGGAGGCAACAGAGATGTGGATTTTGAGAAGAATTATGAAAATTATACGGACCACCAAGAAAACAAATATAGAAATCATCAGAGATGCTGAAGCTTTCATTTTTTTGGGTGGTATTTTGCCATATCACTTCTTGCCTTGCAAAACTAATAGATCAAGTCAATAAATCAAGTAAAGAATATGGACTGGATATAAACATCAATACACACACAAAAAACACGATAATTAAACAGGCATAGAATAACAGGTGCTAAACATACAAATAAATAGAGAGAAATACAACAAGTAGAACACAGTATTAATATCTTGGACACATAATCACAAATGATGACATATGTGAAACAGAAAATAAAAAGAGAATATAAGGTGTTCAAATGGTACTTTTAATGACATAAGGAAAAGACTGACATCTAAAAAATTATAAACAAGCTAAAAATCAAAATTATAAAATGCTACATCAATTCTATATTAATTTATGGCTCAGAAGCTTGGATAATAAACAAACAATTAAAAGGAAGAATTGATACCTTCGATATGTTAGAAGAATATGGAGATCATCATGGTAAGAGAAAACAAAGAGGTTCTAACAACAATTACTGTGAAGAAAGAATTATTAAAGGAAATAAGGACCAATCAAATAATATATTTTGGACATATTAAAAGACATTACACCTTGTAAAGACCTTACTTTAGGGTAAAGTCGACGGCAGGCGAGCTCAGATTTAGGCAGAGATAAAAGTGGGAGAGAAACATCATGAAATAAATAGATTACAGTCTAGCAGAGTGCACCTCCAAGACAAGAAGCAAGATATGTTGGAGGTCTGTTGCAGCCCATCTTCTTTGCGAAAACTACACTTAATAATGACGATCATGGCTTCCAGCGTCAGGGGTAGAAGAATTCTCTGTAAATTGTTTTTTGTGTGTGCTTCATATGTTTTTTTTCGTTGCCGCTTTTATTTCTATACCATCGTTTGCATGGCCTGCCTCTGCTTTGTATGCATCGTGTATGTATAATAATGTTTTTTTCAGGATCTCTGATGGAAATATGTGAAAATCACTTAATCTGTTGTCTTCTGATGTAATCCAGGATTGTCATTGTATTTGTTAGACTTCTGGTGTTTTCATTTCTAATTCTATCTCTTATTACTACTAAGAGACTTCTGTGTAGGCATTTCATTTTTGTTGTGACAAGTCTTCTTTTGGAGTTTGTTGTTAGTGTCCACGTTTGACAGTGGTAGCAAAGTGATGGTATGATAATGTTTTTATTTAGTGCAATTTTGATATTCAAATTCACAAGTTTGGAACATAATCATCTTCCATACGATTTGGTATGCTATGGTACATTTCTGTTGGATTTCTTTAATGTATTTTTTTGGAATGCTTTCAAGGTAAGGAAATTCTTTCATCTTTTGCTGATTAAAAGGACAACTTATAGCAAAAATTAGGAGCAGATAATCAAGGTTTTTAGGGTACGTTAATGAGAAGAGCAAAACTTGAACATTTACTAACTGCCGGAAAGATCAAGGGCAGAAGAAACAGAGAAAGAAAGAGAGAAACCTTCAGGATTGTAAGTCACTGTGTCATATAAGGATATTACAAATTATCTTATTAATATCACAAGAGACATTGAGTTGTGGACAAACATGATCGAATACGCCACTCGGCATGCCACTTGATTAATTGATTGATTTGTTAGGGTGTTAGCCGTCAGAAAAGATTGAGAACCATTGATTAATTACTATCTATCTATCTATACGCTTTGGCCCTTGTTTGCCTTGAAGTCAGAGTCAGGGGTGTTAGAGGTAGAAGTGTTCTCTGGAGATGTCCTTCTTGTGTGCTGTTTGTAAACTTGTTCCCGTAGCTTCTTTAATTTCTGTGATCCATCGTATATATGGTCTGCCTCTGGTTTTATAGCCGTTATGTCTATGTGTCATGACCATCTGTGCCATGCTGTGTGTTGGTCACCGAGAACGGTCCAATCGAGACAAAGACTGTTGTAACATCAACAATCATCTGGTACAAGTATTGAAGTATTCTCAGGACCACATACAAAGAACATCAGTATTCGTACACAGTAGAACACTGGGACAGCTTACATGAGTGTAGGTTTCAGATTCCAGCACGGCCGCTGCCCAGGTTACTGCCATTAGTTCCATGGCCATACTACGTATGATTATATCAAATGCAGGTCATTCTTCACAACTATCCTATCTTAGCAAACTGTGCCTTAGATACCCATGTACTGTGTACATCCGAACAAACGCTCACAAACTGTGTACATCAGAACAAATGCTCATGAACAATTCACACACAAACAAACGAACATTAATTATGCACATTCTGAAAACAGATCCATCATATTAAATAATTACAGCAACAATTAAAATTGCCTATCACAAACAGAATTAGCATGTCGTACAGTTCCTCGCAGAAATAATTTCTAATTAATATTTACTACTTCTCCCCTCACACAAATAAGTAAAATTTCCTACTTCCCCCTCACACAAATAAGTAATTTTCCCAGTCCCATTTATACAAATAATTAACATTTCCTAGTCCCATTTATACAAATAATTAACATTTCCTAGTCCCATTTATACAAATAATTAACATTTCCTAGTCCCATTCATAAAAGAATTAACATTATACACCTCCCTCACAGATAAAATTACTACTTTCTAACAACCTTCCCAAATAAAACGATTTAGTTCTATACTTGTTGTTACCTTCTACATGGACGCAAATCTCAGACACATTCCTTCAAACAGAAACCAACTCTCTAGACAACAATCAGAACATTCTCCATCAAGTTGTATGTCCTGTGCTAGGTTGCTAAGTGTAACCAAACCGCTCATGCAAACACGCGCATGTACTAAACAAAAAGGGACCCCAAAAATTAATAATAAACGTTTGCACGCGTTCGTGCAATACGACTCCAAATTATATCAAAGATGTTTGCGTCTAATCGAGGTGAGTACTTGGGTTCTCTGCAAAGTTTCCTAAATGTTTCTATATTCGGTACGATATTGTAAATGATGGTGACAAGAACCACCGTTTACTTGATATAATACGGAAGCCAGCAGTCTTCAATACTTTCATGTTATGATGGTCGAGTTTAGGTCAAACATGGATGTAAAAATATATCAGTGTCTATATGTGAATGTAGATGTGTGTGGTATTCTGTCCACGAGTAATATTTTTGCGTGTGTCCAGTTTTTTTGAGTGTTTAGTTAGCCCATGTGTACCTCCAGTTCAGGATGCAAAAAATAGGGTTACTATCTTTTTCATGAATGTTTTTCGTGAAAATAGAGACTGAGTTTATACATTTGACAGAAGAACGATGAGATAGTTAGCGCAGAAGTGTGTGATGTGCTTCTGATAGAACGTTGTAATCCTGGGATACTGGAATGCTTCACTTCAAGAACTAAGCGTGTATCTATAAAATTCCCTTACACAACCATTCATTTGCGACAACCTTAGCTGAATCAGGGTATCGCCTCAGTTACACAACTAAGAAGAATATGTGCATTTTCTAGAAGGTTTATGGGGTGTCAAGAGCTACCTGCTCACAGGTAAAAGAATTATTTCATCATTATCATCATGTATCAAGAGCTACCTGCTCACAGGTAAAAGAGTTATTTCATCATCATCATGTGTCAAGGGCTACCTGCTCACAGGTAAAAGAATTATTTCATCATCATCATGTGTCAAGGGCTACCTGCTCACAGGTAAAAGAATAATTTCATCATCATCATGTGTCAAGAACTACCTGCTCACAGGTAAAAGAATTATTTCATCACTATTATCACGCTAAATTTCCGTCACATGCAGTTTTGCATCCAGGCAGTTCAGACAGCAATGTCAACCTACTTAACGCAAAACATTTCCTAGAAAATCTCATTACTGCCAAAAAATGTTGCATTCATCGCTACATTCTGAATAGAATATGTTGGGGACTATATATGCATGAAATAGAGGAGATGATAATGAAGTCATCCCTTTACCTGTGAGCTGACATGAGAGAGAGGTTATGATGAAGTCATCCCTTTACCTGTGAGCTGACATGAGAGAGAGGTGATGATAATGAAGTCATCCCTTTACCTGTGAGCTGGTGGCTTTTAACAGTCTATAGCCTTTCTAAAAATAGCAAATGTTCTCCTCAGTTGAGTAATCGAAGTGACACTCAAACGCTTAAGATTTACAGTTTCAGTGGCATGGTTGTGTTAATGAGGTTTATGGCTCCATGTTTAGTACTAGACGGAAGCCATGGTATTCCAGGATCATCACATCTGGCCAGAGTGCAGAATATACGCCTCGGCCAGCTAGTTCATCATTCTTCCATCAGATCTGTTGACCTATCTCCTATCTGTAGTAATGGTACACCTAGTATTCAATGCCACCGAGGAGTATACTGCTGCAAACGACATGGTGCAATGTCCACTGGCCTGCATCTCTCCGTCATCCATGGAAACATTTGGCAGAAAACAAATGTAGGATATCGAGGTAAAGCATGCATTGACAAATATTGTTTTCACATGTGACAGGTTGTCAGCTGAGAGGAACAGAGAAGTATGTCTTTGGCTAATTGTTCATGTACCTGTACTATTAAGTTCATAACAACTACTCTGATCTAATTATAATCTTAATTTCAACCGACCTCTGTAGCAACCTATCGACTGTGTCCACCTGGTTATTAACGTTTCGTGGGTACTTAAATTGTACTCACCTCATGATTCGTGAGTTCATAAAAGAGGTCAAGGTCAAAACAACATTTTTGACAATAAATCGTGACAGGTTCATGAGATCCCGTGAAACTTACTGAACACAAAATTCTCTGACCATATTATTGAATGCATATAAAATATTTACGATCCTTAAATAAATTGAGTTGAAAATTCAATACGCACGTATGGCTCATGTTACTTGCAGAACAACGATACATCAGCATTGGACGCATACAGACTGGACAATCCCAAAGTGTGGTGGTTAGCCAATTTAATGTGGTTATAAGCCCTATTTGTCGCCTTTAGACCAATTTTAAAAACGCTGGCTCAATGGTAGACCAACCACGCAGTGGAACACAAGGAGTCACAAATCTTACCGAAGACTACTTCCTACGACTGTATCACCTCTAGAATCGATCTGCATCTGTGTCTTTTACAGTCCAATCAATGCAAGCAGCTCGTCGAATTTCAGATAAGACGGTTAGGAACCGGCTGCGCGATGCTGGTCTTTGTGCTAAAAACCATACAGAGGTCCTGTTCTTACGGACCGACATCACCAGAACCAATTACAGTGGGCGAAACAGCATCTTCAGTGGAACGTTGGGATGACTGGAGACGATTTTCGTTTAGTCTGAAAGCTGCTTCATGTCAAGGTTAAAACATGAATTCCGTAAAATAAATGTTTGGTAAATGTTTGAAATAAAGTTGGGGTTTTTTTTTAACAGAATGAATAGTAGGGGAGGTGACGTACAGTAACTGGTGGCTACGGATAAGCTGGGCCGCTTATATGCTTAAAAGAAGAAAAACTCCATTGCAATAAAATAGTTCATATAAGAAAAACAATCTGATCACAAGCATCAAGTAAGATGCTCTGCTTTGCTTTGATGAGTTATGGCCGGGGGGGGGGGGTGGGGGATGGAGCCGGATAGCGAAAGGGTAAACCCCAACCGCTTTTATTTGTGTTTCTATTAACGGAGCCATCTGTGTATATAAGTATGTCTTGTGGTTTCGAGTGTGGCTGGGCAAGTTCATGCACTGTAACCTGGGCCCTGACACCCGTCCATTATCTTACACGCTGTATCTAGTTTTTTATTACTGAAGTCAATGATTTCCTCCCAGTGTCTGCCTCCCCCCCCCCATTCACTGATCTACCCTATTCAAATTCACAAACTCTTCGCGGTGTGTCTTCAGCCTCTGCCATTCATGTTCTGCCACGCTTGATTTATTTTCCCTTTGACTTATCTAAACGGTGGTGTAATGGGTGGTGATTGTGTTTCGTCACTTTAAGATAAACCTAACTTGTGCTACCTGATGTCACACTCTAATGCCGGGGAGATCAAGAATAAATCTCATAGCAGAGGTTGGTGTATTTCTAGTACATCCCAGTACCACTCTCATTATCTCATTTCGTACATGTTTCAATCTATCGACGTGTATCTGTGACAGTGACGTAATCTATGACAGATAGAACAATCACAGAAGCAGAAAAAGTACCCTGCATGTCGAATGTCGTCATAACCTTGATAACACTGATCCCTCTTTTAGCTTTCTGAATAATGTTTGTAAGATGTTTATTGACTTCTATCAAAGGTTATCCCAAGATATTTAAGGTTCTGTTCTCGTTCAATGAATGAGTCCATGCAAATGACAGCTGACCAGATGTGTCACAGGCCAGATTATTATTTAAGGAATAAACGACCTTTGCTGTCGATGGATTTATCACAGTGTTGTAAGTTCTGCACCATATCGACAATTGATCTAGTCCACTTTGTACACTGTCAGCGATATCTGTTCTGTTCCTGCCCATGTTGTATAGTAGGATATCATCAGCGTATGTTAGAACTCTACAATTGCTTGGGATTTGCTATTGAGCAATTCTCAACGTATAGACATTAAACAACACTGAGAACAGAGAAGATAATTGTGGCAGACCAGCGGCTATTGTTCTGATCTCAGGCGTCCAGGATCCACACCTCAAAACAACTTTTCTACAGATTAACACATTTGCTATGTAGCGTATGATCCAGTGATGGATATCTTGTTCCCTTAGCATGTTGACAAAATGGATATAACTAACTCTACTTTACGCATCTTCTAGGTCTATCGCTGTGCAATACAGATTCTTCTTTATTCTGAAAACCATTATAACCTTCATATGCAAGAACTGCTGTATTTGTGGCTGTGTCTCTTCAGGGTATCTATGCACCTAGGTTATTTGGAAGAACGCCTTTGATTTCTAGTTCCTTGGTTCATTTCTAGTTCCCATCTAGCAACAATTCTTTCCAGAATCTTACCGTACACATTATGCAGTGTGATAATGCGATAACTTTTTATATCTGTAGAATCTGAATAGGAAGCCAGTCTTCATGTACGCTAATTGTTCGTAACACCTGGTTTGTTTTCCTTGCTGTCCATGTTATTCTAAAAAAAACTTTTCTTTAGCATTTTAATTCAAATTATGTTATTACCTTGGATTATATATATTACCTTCAAATACCTCGGATCCAGTATATGCAGCGATGGTAAATGCAAAGCAGAACTAAAAATAAGGCTGGAGATGGCTTTAGCGTCCTTGTCAAGGCTAACTGTGATTTGGAAAAGCAACAGTGTTGGAGTGAAAATCAAACTGTATAGGTCGCTGGTGCTTTCTGTTGTGTTGTATGGTTGTGAGAGTTGGACACTCACTGCGGACATGGAGAGAAGATTACAGGCTTTCGAGTATAAATGCTACAGAAGAATTCTACGAATTTCCTATAGGGAACATAAGACCAATGTGTACGTAAGAAATAAAGTAGAGATGTGTGCAGGTGTCCAGGAGCCATTGCTTTCAATAGTGAAACGACGAAAACTAGCATGGTTCGGACATGTATGCAGGCACGATTTCTTGTCAAAAACAATACTGCAGGGAACTGTCGAGGGTGGAAGAAGCAGAGGGGGACAAATAAAGACATGGACAGACAACATCAAGGAATGGACAGGGCTAGATATTTCCACACTCATCCGCATCGCTGAGGATAGAATTCGCTGGAGGACTCTGTGTGCTGAAGCATCCAATGTGGTACCCCTACGACCCTGAAGGGTTATGAGTTTATTGATATTGATTGATTGATTATCTTGGCCACCGTTTTATTTAGTGTTCAAACATCACATCCATATATCGAAATAGGAAACACAAATGTTCGTAGTAAACACAACTTGGTTCTTATTTTAGTAAACCGCCATAGTTTCTTTAGCTGTTTTAATTTTGACAGCGGCATTATTGTTCTTCTCTTAATCTCAACTGCGTTGTCACCCGCATTGTTTATATTAGTTCTTAATAATAAAAATGTGTGACTTCTTCTAAATGTCAGTTCTGAATAATAATTTTCTCTCTCGATTTAGTTGTGTCAGTTGCCATTATTTTTGTCTTTTTGTATTTAAGAGCATGTTTTGCTGGTCGCTGAACTTTTGCTTATATAAATCATATAACACGACATGTGAGGCCTCTTGACCTCCATGTGTCACCTAAGATTTACATAAATAAACCATGTAAAAGGCGAGGCCTCCATCTCCAAGTGTCATCTAGTATTTCTAATATAAACTATATTTCAACAACTGGAAGTTCTCTTAACCTTCCTCTGCCATGTAATATTTCCTTATATAAGCTATTTATCAAAACATAGGAGTTATATTCACTTACCTGTACATTTCTATGTCCCCTAGTATTTCTTTGTATGACGGAAATAGCAGAACATACACGCTTCAGCTTAAGTACTAAATTTTAGCAGCACAACCCCCCCCCCCCCCATCCACTCACCATGGTCAGTAATTACGAACAAACATGGCCGATCTCCTGTTGTGACCATTAAATTTTAGGAACAAAGAAATCCCCGTCATCTAATTATTTTATCTGCATTCTCGTCGTAGATATTCTTAGGAATGTGCATGCGGTTGCGTCTGTGGCTCACTAGACAAACCAATCATGCAACAGAACACCTTAGAAGATGGCATGCCTTTATATTGATGTTATCGTCTTATAGAAGCTTCATGGCACGCCATCTATACAATCCCGTAGTCGTAACCTTCGATAACAGTTACCATGTTGTACCAACAGGCCAACGTTGTAATTGAACTAGTAACGGGCACAGCGCGGGGTGCGGAACAACAAAGAAATTTGTCGCAAGGTCCAGATTTGTGCCCTGATGTCGACGTCTGTTTCAGGGGCATTAGACTCGAAACACCATCGACTCAAGTGGCTGCTGGAACAGAGAGCGGAGCACCTATGGGAATGCCCCTCGTGCTGTGAAGCCAGTTTCTAATCAAGAATCAAGAAGGAATGTAACATTTAGAAAAGAGTAAAATACTTGGCAAGCTAGCATCTAGGTCACACAGTTCTCACGTGCGAATGACTTACCTCATCAGAAACATGTTCACACTTGTCTGCTTTATCTGTCACAATGGTGCACGACTTACAATGTTATCGTGCTGTACATTCAGCAGATTGATACATATTATTAAATAATGTTTACATCGCCGAGTTGGCTGTGGTAGCTCTGGTATCCGGGCTCCCGCTATCCGACTTGGTCCCTATAATCCATAAAGATCAACGTAAACCCGGAATCCTTTTGGTGCAATATAAGCATGTTAAAGGAGCGCAGGACAATGTGAAGTCGATAAGATGTGCACAAAACAACATACGATTAAGCAAAGTCTACACAGGAATAACCTCACGTCACATACTAGTAGTAGGGGACGTGAAGTACAGTTACTGATTGATGTCCATCACGGTGAAGATGATTTACACTTACTCGTTTGCATTATTTGCTCTCTCATTTTTATCCCTTATTGAAGTGGTACCATACATTCCGGTGTAGGCGATCATATCTCTCCACAGTTCTTCGTCTGTTATACCTTATACGAGGTATATTAACGTCAGGGAGTTTTTCCTTCTTTGAGTCATAAAAGCGGATCACTGGACTGAAGCATCCAGAGACTGTACTTCACAGCCCCTATTACTAGTATATAGATTTGAATGAGATCTCGTAAAGACTGCTTAATCAAACGTTTTTATGCATATCTTATGGATTTCAAATTGTCATGTGTTCCTTTAACATGCTTAGCTTGCACCAGTTGATTCCAGTGTTAGTCCGTCATTAATAGGACAGTAACGTTTGGAAGGGAGAGGGGGAGGTTAATTGAAAATGATATACTAACGCGCTAGTGATGGACTCATCTAAATAATCAAGTAATCAGGATCTGTTCAGAACAACTTCTATTCCCTAGCTCGCTAGCCAACAGTGGTTATCAGACTGAATAAACACGTTCATAATATTCACCACAGATATTGCTTCATTTTGCTATTGTCAGGAGCGTAACTACAACTTCTAAAAAAGGTGTGTTTAAACAAAAATGTTTAATCAATATGTTTTATAGAACACAACTATATCTTAATGGTGAGTACAGCTTTGATGGCTCGAGATATTTTTTGTGTATAAATTATGAGTTGTTTTTTGTTTGTTTGTTTGTTTTTTACAATATAGGAAAACAATTTTTTTTTAAATTTGATTTCGTCCACTGTTGTGCTATAAATCATATCGATTCACGCCTTTTTAAATTCACAATTTTTTTTATCTAAACACTGATTCTAACCCTCCCCCCCCCCCCTCTAAAAATTATATACACTAATTATAATCCTTTTAACCACCATTTGCAAAAATCTATAATTTTATGTAACCTATCTAACACTGCAAATGTCACAACGGTGAACGAAACCAAATTTGCGCCCATTTTTTTAACTATTTATCAGAAACCGGGGGGGGGGGGGGGACATAAATCATTCGTCCTCATGCTTCTGCAACTTTGATTACCGTCGATACTTTTTGCAAACTGAAATTGACATTTTGGAATTCTCAGAGTGCAATCACGTCATTTGAAACTAGATTTTCCAGATAATAACTTGATCAGACTTGAAATTGAAGTGTACCAAGTTCTATCTTACACAGGGTAATTGTCTCTGTCTGAATGTCTGTTACAGGCTACATGAAACAATCACCATCCCTTGAGATATATGAACAAAGGGCACCGGCACAATTCAATAACAATTAATGGTGAATGGTGTATATTTAGACATTGTTTTTCTACAAGGTGTACTTGTATTCTGAATCTTAATCGCCATGTTTTGACCGGACGCGAAAGATAAGGTCATAATTTGTAACACTGTGAGAAATCTAACAGACGGACAACACATGTTGACTACATACATTTTCACGTTCTACACCAACTATCACACATAAATATATCGGAAATATGCTGAGAAACTGACTCAACAGTAAGCAGATGTGCTGACTGTGAAATTTAGGCTCGCACCTGGGCAGGGTTATATGAACTGACATCATTATACTTCGAGTAAACCCACAGGCGCAAAGGTGTTTTCATTTCAGCAGTGGTCTAAGGGCATGAGCGTTCCAACCGGCGGTCAAAAACTACCTTAGTGTCTTCACTGTTCTGCTCCTGCCACACATACATAAATTCTCTACATTGCTCTCTAAATATATCCTCTCACGCAGTATGCACAAACAGCATTCATTCGCTAAACAATGTCTCTAAATCTGACACAAAAATACGTGCTGAAGTCAGATGTGGTTGTTCTAAACGAGCAGATATCACAACCAAACTGGAAACCACTACGCAACTTGTTTACATCCTCTGATTACACATATTGTTGATTGACATGCGTTGTGATTGCAAATTCCATTAATCATCATCAAGTGACATATTCTTTCCAGAACGTAGTCTTTCCTATGGATCTCTTGAATTCTCCGCGGTCTTGAGCAAGTTGCCCTGCATCTTCCAGTGACATGCGCAGGCATTCTTGAACGTCTTTTGTCCAACGGCATCTTGGTCGGCCTTTGCCCCTGTTGCCTTCTATCATCCCCTCCATTAACACTCTCTCCATGCCGTCGTGTCTCTTAATATGACCGAAAAAAACTAGCTTTTTCTTTAATATAGTGTTCAGAATCCAGCCATCATGGACGTTAATTGTTCGTAACACCTCATGGTTTGTTTTCTTCGCTGTCCATGGTATTCTCAAAACTCTTCTATAACACTTTAATTCAAATGATGTTATTCTATTGGCCACTGTTTTATTTAGTGTCCATGCTTCACATCCATATGTCGCCACAGTAAATACACATGTTCCTAGTAAAAACAATTTGGTTCTTATGTTAGTACTTTGCAATTGTTTTAATTTTGCCAGAGCCATTGCCGCTGAAATTTTCCATTTCATTAATGCAGGAGTAAAACTATCTATATATGTCTGTCTGTATGTATGCTTGCCTGTCTGTCTGTGTGCCTGTCTGTCTGTATGTATGGCTGTCTAGTTATCCATATTCCATCAACGCCAAGAAAGGTGCATAGGACAGAACCAAATGCTCTCCAGTTTGACCGATGTGTATCACATCGTGCATAGTCTTTGCATGTTGTTGAGATCTATAGTCTTACACTCTTTAATGGCAATTTTGCGAAGAGGTTCTCTTGGTCGTAGTATTGTTCGTTTGCCATCTGGTACCCAATTTAATGTTTGTAGTAGTAGTCTATTTTCATTTAATCCAAGCACATGTCCGATATAGGTTCATCGTTTGTTTCTTATTGCTGAGAAACATATTTCTGTTTGTTGTCTTCTCTTACTTCCTTGTATGACATTTTTAAGACATTTATTTTCAAATGAATTTAATTTCGTTGCCAACAAGATTACTAAATGTTTAAAAATCATATTACTCGGTCAGAAATAAAATATATCATTTTGTCCAATTTTGTAATCGGATACTATAGATGTAATGGAAGTCAATTATTTTCTGTAAAGATGTTATTGTGTTACGACTTTAGCCTCAATACGTCATAACTAGAAGCTGTTCTGGAGAGACAAATGTAGTGGTATCAACGCTTAAGATCTAGATAAATTGCAGAAAAGACTGCATACAGAAGGCAAAATGAAAACAACATAAAGAACAAGAAACTACCCTGAAGTTTGATGTGTTAAGCCGAAACACCTAGAATTCGCAGATGTAAACTATGACATAACGCATTCTGCTCTCTGGACTACACCATGCTAATCTGCAGAAACTTCAGAACGATAGCAGAAGAGCTGCAAATGTATAGATGCAGAAAGTTGGTCAAGTTTTCCACTTGGGGGAGGTCTGAAGGTCTCACAAAGAACACTATGCAACAGCAACACATTATAGAGAAGCTTTCATTTGCCCATCAGACCACCATGCACCAGTAAAACTCTATAAAGGGATTTTCGTTTACCCATCAGACCACCATGCAAAAACAAAAACTCTATAGAGAGGTTTTAACTTGCCTATCAGACCATCATGCACCAGTAAAACTCTATAAAGGGATTTTCATAAATAACCAAATGGTCAGAGGGTGTCTGACAAAGTGGATGGTGCCGCAGTAACCTAATGAACAAATAGTAAAACAAAATGAGTTAAACAGGTTACTAAAACACTTACCTTGCCTATTAATAAAAATATATTTAAAAAAGTATATATAAAAAAAACATACAATAAAACTAAACAGGACAATTCTCCACGTATCGGCTCAAATTGAACCTTTTTCAAGAGACAAACAACAGAAAACGACAAAATAAAAAACAAAATAAATGACTATATTTCATCAAGCCCCGTCTCCATAGCGCAGGGATGGCAACGCATCTAGTAAAAGAGAAAATGCGTGTATTCATTATAAACAAACCGAATGTGGGAAATTAGAGGCACTGTAGATGAGTGCAAGAATAATAAATGAAAAAGATAAGAAAAATACCCCTTTTGTCTTTTTATTTTTGTCTGATAAAGTGACAAAAGGGGTATTTTTCTTATCTTTTTCTTTTATTATTCTTGCACTCATCTACAGTGCCTCTAATTTCCCACTTTCGGTTTGTTTATAATGAATGCACGCATTTTCTCTTTTACTAGATGCGTTGCCATCCCTGCGCTATGGAGACGGGGCTTGATGAAATATAGTCATTTATTTTGTTTTTATTTTGTCGTTTTCTGTTGTTTGTCTCTTGAAAAAGGTTCAATTTGAGCCGATACGTGGAGAATTGTCCTGTTTTGTTTTATTGTATGTTTTTTTTATATATAATTTTTTATATATATTTTTATTAATAGGCAAGGTAAGTGTTTTAGTAATCTGTTTAACTCATTTTGTTTTACTAAAGGGATTTTCGTTTACCCATCAGACCACCATGCAAAAACAAAAACTCTATAGAGAGGTTTTCACTTGCCTATCAGACCACCATGCAACAGAAAAACCTCATAGAGAGGCATTCATTTGTCTACCAGACCACAGTCCAACAGCAAAACTATATAAAGAGGATTTCCTCTTCTGAAAGCCCCTCAGTACTCCATCCCTAGCTATGTCATACTTCTTCCCCCCTCCCGGAAGGCAGTTTCTTCTCAAAGCAGAAACTGCACACTGCTAAACTACATTCTACTGTGTTGCCGAGGCTCGACATGGGAGCAAGGAATAGCAAGTCTTTCCTTTCCAAGCATGCCGTAAGAGGCGACCAAGGAGGTTATTATGTAGGATTATCTGCCTCATCAAATACAGTGTCACTGATTAATAAGCCATGCTGAAGTTGGATGTGTCAGGCTGACAAGGACAGATATCATAGATGTGCTATATATCATGACATAACGCATTCTTTTCTCCGGACTACACCCTGCTTATCTGCAGGAATTTGAGAATAACTCAGAAAAAGATACTTCTAAAAATGTTAGTCATCTAGGTCTGTCATGAATACTTCTCAAATGCGCATAAGGATACAATATCTCAATGGCTCATAACTGTTGAGGATCGAAACAAGCTAACATTATAGGCAAAACTTGGAACAGAGTAATATCAATTTGCTAATCACTGGAAACATACATAACACACACACATTGACGTTTCGACCTCATTGCCTTTATCAATAATACATTTACAAACTGAATATGTATTAAGGTCGGTCCATTCAGGATTAAAAATAGGTAGGGGCGACTTTCCCAGTTATGAATGACAAAATAAATCCTTAGGGGTGCTTCAACAGAAATGTATTTAGTTTATATAATAAGGGGGAAAAGGGGATGCGGTCATACTACCATGATCCCACTCCAGAAAATTGTGCA
The DNA here is from genome assembly GCA_034231615.1 of Meghimatium bilineatum. Classification (NCBI taxonomy): domain Eukaryota; kingdom Metazoa; phylum Mollusca; class Gastropoda; order Stylommatophora; family Philomycidae; genus Meghimatium; species Meghimatium bilineatum. The sequence goes on from CM067308.1 coordinate 24,771,808, forward strand.
TCCGGACAAAGAGAATGCAATGGTAAACTATTGAATCAGCATAAGTCCTGCCAAGAAAACCTCTACAGCCAAAAAAGCTATGCTGATTGCTACATCATGAATATAATATGATACTAATTGTGTTTTAAACTAGGGAGGAGTGGGTCGGGAAGAGATGCCTAGCGTTCACAGAACACAAGAATGACTGGTGTTTTTTGTTTTTTTTGCACTAGGTCCAGTTCAAAGATAAAAGAGATACAAGGAAGCTTCAAAAAGTTCCAGCAATAGTTGAATAGTAATTGAATATAAGATGATTTTATGGGGATTATATGTTTAGAAGATGGTAATGATTTTGACGAGATACCTTCACATATACTCTCGAAAGGAAGATACATATGTTTATGAATGTGCTAATTATATCATTTGAACAGAAATTGCCATTGATTAAATAGTGTACACGTGAAATTCTGTGTTTTACTTGAGAGGTCAACCGGAGCGACACTAAAATTGCTTAATAAAGTATACGTTCATACAGAAGGTCGTCGCACAGTTGGATTGTGTTGTATGACAATGAGCCGATATATCGATCCCTCTTGGTGAAGCAGTACCTCGCAAAACACAATGTGATTACCTTGGAACAGCCTCCATATTCTCCCGAACTTGCACCTGCAGAATTTGCATGTTCAGTCGACTGAAATCGGCACTCAAAGGACAGAGATTCAAGGAGGCAGATGCTATTATAACCAATGCCACAAGATAGATGAGAGAGGTGTTAAAGAATGGGTTCCACGAATGTTTCCATCAGCTAAACACGTGCAAAAGTGTGTAGTTACGGAAGCTAACTACTTTGAAGGAAATATAGTGTAAATATTATTACATATCCAATAATTTCTTGAATGTTGTATACACACAAGCTCTTAACAGTATTGTGCACCTATGTAAGTGTATGCTACTGCGTCTACAACATTTTTTTCATTCACTTAGGTTTATTTATATCGTAATGTGCCAAGGAAACGATATATTGATTAATTTAAACTTCGCTTGCGAAGAAAATGTCAGCAGAAGTGAGGAAATCACAAGAAACATTGAGAGATCAATAAACCAGGCAGCTGGAACGGACGTATAACACAAACACTTTGGGATGTGCTATTTATTTTTAAGCTAAATTCTCATAAGCAGTAGTGGTAGTATTATACATTCATTTCATCAATGTTTCTATTCTATAAACTCGTTACCTATCAGGATGTACCACACTGGATGCAGCAAAACACAGAGTACTCCAGCGATCTCGATCGTCAAAGATGCGGATGAGTAAGAAATCATCCAGTCTTGTCCAGTCTTTGATATTGTCTGTCTATGCTTTTATTTAGCGCCATCTGCTTGTTTTACCTTCAACGGTTCTCTGCAGTATTGTTTTTGACAAGAAATTATGTCGGTATATATGTCCAAACAATGTAAGTTTTCGTCGTTTAATTGTTTAAAGCAATGATTCTTGTGCACCCTTATACCTATCTATTTTATTTCTTACGTACACATTTATATTATGCTCTCTATATGAGAAGCTAGGGCGTGATCCTGCAGAATGTGGACCGTATATTGTTCTCAATGCATCGTAGAACCGTTTGTAGTCCTCCGCGAAATTATGGATCTCCTTGGATTTGTGCTGCAACCACCTATCTTGCACATTACTTAGTTTCCCTTGACATGTGCTGCGGTATTTGTTGTATATTGTTTGTTTATTAAGGTGAAGAAGGATCAGGTTGAAGATTACTGAAGGCACTGCTCTTGTCGTCTAGCTGAGTGGTAATTTCTATGGCACTGTCATCGAGCCAGTCTTGGCTTGTGCTCGTCTTCAGATCTAAATGTTCCTTAGCTGTAGCATAAAGGATGTATCAGAAGGATTTCCATCTATCCTCAATATTAACATCTTCCAGGATCATGTCTTTTAGTTTTGTCTCCGTGTCTTGGAATAGTTCGTTGCTGTGCTGAAGTTTTTTTTAATTTTCCAGTATTCAAGCGTTTCATTACTAGATATTCTTGTTAACACCTCTGTCCTATGATGTAAAAGTTGAATTTGGACACTAGCAATCTGTACCACACACATCTTTAATTATACGTAGGTCTCTCATGTCCCTCCTCCTGGTGATGACATACTCTGTCATTTGCCATTGTTTAGAGTGTGGATGTATCCAAGATGTCTTCCTGCGTGTAGGCTTTCGAAAGACTAAGTTGGTGATGAGATCATAAGTGAAACACATTCCCAAGAGGCGTAACGCACTGATGTTTCATTTTTCAATCCCATGCTTTCCTAGGACTCCATTCCAGAACTGATGATCATTTCCAACTCTTGTGTTGAAGTCACCCAAAACGATAGTGTATCTGATAATATTTCCGAGTAGATGATTCTCATAAGCAGTAGTTGTAGTATTATACACTCAGTGTGTCTATGTTTCTATTCTATAAACTCGTTACCTATCAGGATGTGCCACATTCAGGGCCGGTCTTAGGCCATTGCAATCTATGCGGCCGCAGTGGGACCCGCACTTCATAGGCCCATAAATTCTTATCAGCATTTATTTTATTATCCTCTTCCCTACCCAGACTGGGCCCCGCGCAATCAGAATCGCATTGGGCCCCGCAATTGTTAGGGTCGGCCCTGACCACATTGGATGCAGCAAAGCACATTCAAGCTCCTCATCAAGTTCCTCATATAATGTGTCTTTTTCTTCATCCTAGTTTCTCACTGTAAACTTCTTCTTTCCTACTTGTATGCGTAGAGTCATGAGACTTTCCCTTAGTCCCGTTGGAAGACTTTGTAGCCTTTGTACCAGGTCGGCTATAACTGCAATTCCAACTCCAGAATCCCGACGAACTGAGCTTTTTGCGACCACTCCATAAAAATGTGCACCCTCCTCTTTTTGTTAGCTGGATGTCGTCTGGTAATCTCGTTTGCATACGGAATGTCATATCTCCTAGGAGATTGCCATAAATTACGTCGACAATTTTTCTGTTACTATTACTATTACTTTTTCCAACTTTGTGACTATGTAGGTATATTTTGTCTTGGGAATATTATATCTTGGGAATATTTTACCTGGGTATATTTTGTTTTGGGAATATGTTATTCGGTATATTTTATCCGGTATATTTATCACTTTTTTAGCGCTATGGTCCAGTAGGGACCCTTATTGGAGAACGGTATTTGTTGTTGATTTACAGCTTGGCTACAATATCTGTACCTTCCTGCCTAACATTCAGCTTCAGGATGTCTTCGATTAAAATTGTAATTATTTTCACAAACCGTGCTATACCGATTGTTACCTGCGGCTCATGTGTTGTCGTTTTGATCTAAACGCTTAATTTCAATCTTTATAGCTAAATAACCTCATATAAATATATATACTCCTCAGTGCTGGCAATCACTTCGGGATCGAACCCACACTTTGTGTATCGGGAGGATTGGCGAGAGCGTGGCTGCATGCGCGTACTACACAGAGTGAAGAATCAGCTAGTCAGTTCTCCCACGCCTCCGAATCTGACGGGAAGCTGGGTGTCTTACAGGTAATGTATTTAATAATGTGTATAATTATCTATGGCATCTTACCAACGCCTATTTACCTGTACATCCTTACCTGTGCTGCCCTACATATTCTACTTCATGTGTGCTAACATGAATATATTAATTTTCCTGTACTAACTTACGTTACATGTGCTACTTTACCTGTGCTACGTTAACTGTTCTATTTTTGTTGTGTCAACTTACCAATACTACCTTACCGTATCTGCACTACCTTACTTGTACTACCTACAGTTACCAATACTACCTTACCAGCACTTCCTTATTTGTTTACCTTACCTTACCCAAACTATATTTCCTTCATACCTTACATTACTATCTTATTTGTACTACATTAGCTGTACTATCTTACTTGTACTTCCGTGCTTGTACTACCTTACATGTACCACCTTACCTGGACTACCATACCTGTGCTAGCATACATGTACTCTATTGCCTGTACTACTTTTTCTGTACTACTTTTTCTGTACTACCTTACCAGTATTAACTTAACTGTAATACCTTACCTGTACAACTTTACCTGTACCATATTTCCTAGTCTATATTACTTTACCTGCACTAACTTAACTTTACTACAGTACATGTGCTACCTTGTACTGTCTTATATGCAAAATCGAATGTATAATACTCAATCTGTTAAACTTTAAAATAATATTTACGTAGGAAACAGGTAATGCAGTCTTACTGGACGAGGACTAACACACTATCACTGTCAAATGCTCACGTGAAATAATACACACAACAAAACACATGATATACTCATATAAATAATAATACACAAGACATAATCGACGTTATGATCAAAAGGGCTTTATCAAGAATAGCACATAACATCAAAAGAAGACAAGTAGAAATGATAACTAGACACAAACGTGTCCGAGCGAAATGTGGATGTAAGATGCCAAAGTATAGGAACAGGAAGTACATAAAAAGGTAACTATATGTGGAGACAAAACGAACAAAAAGATGACTTAAATGACGGTACAATATGAATAAACACAAAGACCACACCAACCTAGAACTAAACAAAAGAGTGGTCGGAATTGAGTCCAAAATAGCTAGAGGGCACCCAGCTCATGTCATATGTGTTGGAATTTGTAAGATTATGGCATGTGTATTATTAAGTATTATTTCACATGAGCATCCGACAGTGATCCGACAGTTAGTCATCGTTCAGTAAGAATTCATTATCTGTTTCCTACGTAAGTACTGTTTTCATTCAGTTTTACAGAGGTATTATCTTTTATTGATTGTCAACTTTCAAAGTGTACCCGCTGAATCTAACCTATAAAAACCGTACCTGCATGATCCTGCGCGCAATAAATTACCTACCTTACCTGAATATATGTCCTTACATGTGCAACCTACATTTACTGAATTACGAGTAATCATACACGTAGATATGAAGGATTTGGGATGTTCAACCCTCTGTTAGCTTAAGACCTTTCTACAGCCCTGCGATTAATACCTAGCCTGCGATCCACCTCCTTACCTGAAGGTAACAATCTATTGTCTTTCTATTGCATAAGTTTGCAAAGTGGGCTGTACCCCATCCCCCCCCCGAGGGTCCTAAAAGCTTCTAGGGGTGCTAGTGGGTTCAGAAGTAATTGGGGAGACGCTCATGCTGAATAGGGGTCGGTGGCTACTTATAGCAGAAATTAATAGTATATATTTAAAAATTAATTATTTTCTTGATTTGATGATTTAATAATAATTTAAATTTTGCATTTTATTTCATCGTATTCCCGTCTTTTCACAAATGTGCCAATAAAAGTCATATCCAAACAAGAATATGTGACAACTATTATTAGAAGAATATAATTTCGCATTATTTAGGCCATGTGCTTCGATTAGACCAGAATAAACTTACCAACCAAGCCGTCTCATGGTCTGAAACAGGAATAAGAAAAACGTTGAAACCCAGGACAACACTACCAAGAACGAACAAAAACGAGGCAATGATTATGGGTCATCATTCGAGAACTACAACAGCTTCCATCGAACCACAAGCATGCAAAAATATGACTTCTGTACTATGTGCCACCCTTGGCACTAAAGAAACAAATTAACTACCTAAACCCGTCTTATAGGATCAAATTTTTCATCAAAATTTAATGTCAACTATTTCATAATTTGAAAATTGACCATATATGACAGAAATAGATGTTGATTGTGCATGTCAATGAGAAAATACAGCATGTATATATGTGTATATATTTTAGAAGGAAAACTTCTTATGTTACAACGGAATTTGCAGAGAGGAATATAGACAATTTTCTAATTCATCAGTAGGGTCTTTTAAAAAGGAAGACTTACTCACATACTGCCATAATTTGGATGTTCTCCGTGTTGATTTCAATTTAGCGATTCACTGATATTACGAAAATTACTACATTAAATTGGGATCTATAGTTTGTTCCATAAATCATGTTACTCAGTTGGAATTATTATTCTCCAATACACGTGTTAGATCGAAAAACTATTTTTTCATCCAACTTGAAATTCTACACGATCCTATGAAATCATTTTTTCCCGTAAAAATGTAACTAGAATAAAGCATTTTGTCTATAAATTATACTTTTATAAGGTCTTTTTTAATGTACATAATGTGCCACGTTTTACAGTGCAGCCGTGTCTGTCGATAGTCCTTGTTGATGAAAAGAAATAAGCCGTATTTGTTTATTAGTTTTTTTCCCCCTCTTCAACTCTTTATTGGCTGTGACGCAAAATATAAATATACTGGCAAATTAAAGGAACGATAAAAATAATAAGAAACATACTCCACTGTCACATAGAGCATTAGGATGGAGATAGATGGAGTTACAAAAGCACTTAATTGGTTGATAACATCAGTAGAAAACGCAATCAACACCTGACCGGTACTCAGAGTCTACATACACTGAGATGGCTGCTGGAATAGCGAGCGGAGCAGTAATGAGAATGTCTCACTAATGGCGTGCTGTGAAGCCAGTTTGTAATCAAGAATCAAGAAAAACTGACGATATCGACAAAGATGTTATTGTACGTGAGATGCTTACAATGTTTCGGGAAAATGCTCCTCGCTACGTAAACCGAATGTTCGTCTGCGCAGTGATTGTGATATTAATATTTATAAAACTGCATTATGTAGGATAGTTAGGGGCAGCGGTTTCACGTTACGGACATCGTAAATGCAAGACTATATTATGTCAGAAAACGCACCTCACATCTGCATGATGCAAATACCTGAGCAGATACGCTAGCATGGGATTTAAAGTTATTACATAGTATATCCGGATGAATTGTGGGTAAATGCTCACCATATATTTGATAAAGTGTGGCAATCTATTGACGGAACTAAGTGACGAGAAATTCCAAGCAGCAAACGTGTAAACGCATGGCAATATGTCATGCAGGCAGTAACGCAGTAACGTGGCAGTGAAGCAGAACTTATTTTCCAAGCATTATCTACTGATGGAAGAGACTACTACACCGAAAGAAATGGAATTATTTTCAAGAATTGATGATTGACTTCTACTCACTTCTATCAGCCCTGTATCGGCCGTCATGTTATGGAAAATTCCTCTGTTCATAACGTCGTAGCGTATGGAGACTATTCCCACTTCATCAAACACACAACAAAGAAAAGCTTGACATAGATTACACAAGAAAATGTATCTTCTTGCTGCAATAAATTCCGGCCAGAATTGTTATGACATGAAAGACGGACAAAGTAGATGAAGACTTTTGTAATTGACAAAATCATCAATGAGCAGGGTCATGTCTTAGGCTACCAGCTTACTATTTATAGCTCAATCACATTGAACTTGTGTGGGCTGCACTCAAAATCCATATTGCCGCACCAAACAAAACTTTCAAAATTTGTGATGTTACAAACATAACACGCGATGCCCTCGCACAAATAAATATTGAGTACCGGAGAAAATGTGAAGAGGATGTGCTTCAATAGGAAGAGAAATATTGGCAACGAGACGAGATGGTTTGCATTTTATCCAGCCCTTAGCAGTAGTCGATCATTTCGAGTCTTCAGAATCCGAATAAAATAGTTACTGTGCCAATCTCTGCTGTTCTCACATCGATCAAATATCCAACAATTACAATATCACTGAATTATAACAGAATTAACTAGTACTTCATTGTTTTGCTTCCACAACGACTTGTTTGCAGTCATATTTATTAACAGAATAATCAATTACACATTTTGCTCTTCAACACCAATTCTAAAAGAAAAACATATGACTACCTGATCAGCAATGATAAAATAAACTGTTTTACATCAAATCTGGAAGCAATAATTATCTCACATTTTATGTTATTTTTGTAGTTGTTTATACGCCTTTGCATCCAGAATTCTGTGTATTACTATAAAATGCAACATGTCAGTGACATTTTCTTATTGCTTATGCAATGCTATAAAGCAAAAAACATTTAGAGAATTTTTGAATCTACCTATTATTTTGTAAAATATGAATTCCTAAGGTCGTGCTGTGTATAAGACTAACTGCGAAATATGGTTGCTATGCATCAGGTAGTTTTTGTGGAACATGAGTAACATTAATTATGAAGCTCAAGTGAGTACTATAAATTATGGAACGACCTCTATAAATCATTTCTCACAAGTAATCAAAGAAAGACCAGCAAATTTAAATCTCATAGAACTGACAATAATTTTTTTTAAAACTTGTAATACAGAAGGGGATACCAAAAGTTCAGGCTTCAGAAATAAATACCGATATTATACCCTGGATTATGGGAAATTGTGCAGAAACTATTAATTGCATTTCCATCTTTTCATTTGATAAACGTGGGTTTATGGCTTTAGCGAATTTACTATCTAAGAAGAGAAGCCAATTTCATATAACAGCGTGACGATTTACTATTGTTTTTAACGAAAGTTGAAACCTATAACTTTTACAAATACATCGGGCTTCTACTTCACATTAATATGTTATTTTTGCTTTGTATTTTTACTTTATAAGTTCGAAATAAACAATTTTGTAATATACTTTATGGTGTTTTAATTATCACAATACGATTCTTACCACTATAATGTAATATCTTAATCTCTTAATGTAGTCCAAATTTTCATATTTATAACCATTGTATAGTCGAACACACATTTTATAATCTTTACAAATGAGCTTTGTTATTCAAAATCGGTATAGCAAATACTGTGTTCAAGATGAAGCACAAGATAAAGCCAATCCTTTTCAAACAATTTAATGGCATCTTCTTTCTTTCGTTCGCAGTTTAAATTGTCTCCACATCAAGTCACGTTTCCTTGATAAATGTTCTTGTATTCACAGCTCATCAGTGCTCCCATAAAGCTTTCTGTTGATATTCGTGTTCTGTGGGCCAGTGTTTCTCTCTTAACTGGTTTAGTGCAAACTCTGCGAGAGAAACGAATCCCTTACCTTTCAGTTTCGAACAGGCATGCAAGGATCAACAGTCATTTAAATCGTATCAAATCCCGGCACCTACCAAATTGTAGACACTGCTCTCATTCCAATGAAACAGTGTAACACCTTTTTATTGACTGTCCCTACCTTCCAAATGTCAGGAAAAAACTTCTAAACATCCGAAACAATCATTTACTTACTGTATGTATCACTATGTCAACTTCAGAAGAACTGCTCTTATTTAAGAAAGGAATTTTGCTGACAAAAGTAGAATTAGTCATCATTATTTGAATATCGACAACAACATCTGGTTTAGTGTAATGCAGGTTATCCATCCCTTTATCATATGCTGGATGGCAAATGTGCTAATCTGTAGAAATGTTGTTCTTGGGTGTGGATTCTGGACGTCTGAGATCAGAATAGTAGCACCTTGGCTGCCACAAGGATCTCCTCTGACCCCAGTGCTGTTTAAAATGTGTATACGTTGAGAATTGCTCAAATTCAAACCTCAAGTAATTGTAGAGTTCTAACATACGCTCATAATATCCTAATATACCACGGGCAGGAACAGATCTCGCTGACAGTATACAGTGTGGACTAGATCAATTGTCGATATGGTGCAGAACATACAACTCCGTGATAAATTCCTCGAAAGCAAAGGTCGTCTGATACTCTTTAAATAATAATTTGGTCAGTGACACACTGCCAGCTGTTAGTTGCATGGGCTTTTTCATTGAAAGAGAACAGGACCTTAAATATCTTAGGATAACCCTTGATTAGAAGTCTCTCATTCAACAAACACGCCACAAATATGATTCAGAAAGCTAAAAGAGGGATCAGTGTTATCAAGGTTATGGCTACTTTTGACATGCAGCAATGGGTACTGTTTATGCTTCTACAAGTTGTATCTGTCATAGGTTATGGCCTCGGCCTACCAACACTGTCACAGACACAAGTCGACAGATTGGAAAAACGTCCATAATGAGACAATGAGAGCTGTATTGGGGTGTATTAGAGATACACCCATCTCTGCTTTGAGATTTCTGCTTGATCTCCCGAGCATTAGAGTGCGACATCAGGTAGAACAAGTTAGGTCGTACATTAAAGTGACAAAATACAACCACCACTCATTACACCAACGTCTAGATGAGTCAAAGAGAAAACGTATCAAGCGTTGCAGATCATGGATGGCAGAGGCTGAAGACACACTGCGAGGAGTATGTGAATTTGAAGAAATAGGAAAGAGCAATGAATGGATGGAGGCAGACACTCAGAAAAAATCATTGACTAAAGTAATAATGCAACTAGTTGAAGCGTGTCGAACATGGACGGGTGTCAGGACTTAAGTTACAGTGAATGATCTCGCCCAGCTACACTCGAAACCATAAGACATAATTTTATACACAGATGGCTCCGTTGACAGAAACACAAATAAAAGTGGTTGGGGTTTTTTTGCCTACAGAAACGGCGAGAAGTTGGTTGAGAAATCTTCAGCATATTCTACTGTCACATCGAACATGATGATAGAAATAGAGAGAGGTACAGCAGAACTTAATTGGTTGATAACTGATAAATCAACACACTCGGTAATACTCACAGACTCTCAAAACATACTGGGCAAGATAGAAAAGTGCATGCTGAGAAAAGAATGGTGGGACTTATTGAATAGATAAATTGTCCAGAACATTAAATGGATATACTGCCCTGGTCATGCTTGAGTCAGAGGAAACGAGAGAGCCGTCATATTGGCAGTCAATGCGGCGATAGACGACATAAAGCTGAGAAGAGATAAAACAGACTTAATCAAGGCAGTAATAAATTCATTTCAAGATGAAATTGATATCAATGAAGATGAGAACGTACACATACAGAGAATGTCAGAAATGGGAGTATCTAGAGGTGAGGGATGGAAAAGTAAATTATATTGGAAAGTCCAGAAGATCACACAAACAACACCTGATCGGGACTCTGTGTCTACATACACTGGGATGGCTGCTGGAACAGAGGCGTAGCACTTATAGGAATGCCCCACGTGCTGTGAAGCTAGTTTTTAATCAAGAATCAAGAATGCATTATATATTTTGCGGCTTGTTCTGCCTGCCCACAAGGACACAGAAGTGATGGGACCAGGCTTAGTCAATTTAAGTACTGTTTAGTCTTTTGTGTCGTGTCCTCAGGTGGAATTTGATAATCTTTTCAGCTTTAGTATTTCTCGTTCTTGATAAGCATTATTGTATTATTAGTTGCTATTTAAATCGAAATTCACAAATGACTTAAACGAACGCGGGAACTGTTATAATTAGGGCGTGGTGGTGTCACAAAATTTATGTCTTACAAAGTGGAGGTGGCCCAAAACAGCTTGGGAGCCTATGTTCTGTTGTCTTTTCTACATTGTTTTTACTGTTTGTTTTATATATCCTTGAGGAAAGTCTAACGGTTCGAAATGTTGAAAATGTCTTGTATATTGTAATTTGCATGTTCTCGTATTGACACCTCATAATCCATTAGTCTTAGTGATAGTTTGTATATTGTGTTCAGTGAAACATCAAAAACCTACGTAAGTACTATTGTGTTTTCCTCTGTTGCTAGATAGTATGCTGTTAGACGTCGTAATGATGTAACCGCGTGTCGTTGAATAATATCTCACTACTATACCGGTTTAGCACACACCAAATAAAGCGCCAAATAAAGTGCTAACAAAGAAACAGAGTTGACGTGACAGCGGCTTAACACAGCTAAGATGAATGTGGTAACAAAATAATGTCACAACATACACATTTATTACATAGATTTAATACACGAAGAAATGAATGTGCAGATTTTCGCCAGTGCTATTACTTCTTCATTTTTGGTGGTACGGCCACGTGATGGGACATTGCCTCAATGACAATAAATGTTTTTCAAGGTACCAGGCGGTCAAATGAAGTCATGGATGAATAATAATATCAAGGGTGTGAAGCTTCCAAACTCATCAGGGTAGTAAAGGATAGATATGCGTAGATATATTTTTGTACTAATTATCATAATGTGACACCTCTACCACCCTGATGGTAATGAGTTTTATTGCTCTTATTATTATTATTATTATTATTATTATTATTATTATTATTATTATTATTATTATTATTATTATTATTATTATTATTATTATTATTATTATTATTATCCTCACGTGTCATAGAGAGAAGAAAGTTCAACTGACAACTGGCAGAAATTGAAATAATAATTGTCCTAATGAAAAAACCTAATACATATCTAGACTTACTTCCTTTCATGCTAAAGAGTTCTGTATCTAGCGCCCCCCCCCTCCAAATCCCCCTAATTCATGACTCTTATATGTCTGACTTCATTATTTTATTTCATTTATTGTCAATATTTTATTTCTTTTTTTTTATATTATCGCTCAATTTTATTCACTCATTTCTTCCTCATTTCTTTCTTTCAATGTATTTCATTCATTTTTTTTGTTAAATCTTTTTAAAAATCATTTCCACGAATGTGCTCCTCATATATATATATATATAATCTTGTGCACCCATTCTACTTTCATTTATTTTACTTTATATCAATCCTGTGCACTGATTTTCCTAGTTTCTCTCTCTCTCTCTCTCTCTCTCTCTCTCACACTAATTTTCTCCTACTTTCAACCTTTCTATTTCTACTAATGAATATAAGCTTTCTCTCCATTTAATATTATATTCCTTGCCTTTCTCTCTATTTCCTCTCTCCATCAATCACTCTCCAAACTATTTTAATAAACCCATTTCACCCTACACCAACATTCATTATGTTGTTCTTGTCGTGAATATATCCCCGCTATCTGACAATGTCCTGATTTGCTCTCAAATTATATCCTATCTGACTTGGCCATCCCTCAATAATGCTTGTAAAACGATCACTAAACACGTAACACATGGAGTTAACTTTGCAATCTTGTTGAACTTCTGACCTGGTCAGGAAGGAGGTCTTAGTTGGTCCTATCCCTAGCGTGAAATATAGCATAACTATGTTCTCACTGCAATATATTACATTCCACCGTCTCACCCCGGAGTGGAGAAACGCTTGTTTTCCCGTACAGAAGATACTATAATCTAATTCCTGGACTGAATTATTCAGAGAGAAAATAAAATGACATTCAACATTTTCCGGCATTTCTTTACTGAAGATCCATGAATCGAGAAACGTATAAAATGTTCCTCCGCTTTTCATGTCTCATTCCCCAGGCCGTGAGTAAACTACAAAATAGCTATCAGCAAATGTCTCTTTTTACGTTCGGAGTTTGCAAAACCGATCTTTGTACAACAAATTCTTATTCCTGTCGTTTCCCCACAAAAAAAGGGGTTTTCCTAGTCCAAACTTGTTTCATTTGCAAGCAATTCCCCCTTCAATGATGACAGCAGTTTCCATTCTCACAAAATTGAAGTTCTGTATATTTGATGTCGTCTGATGCAGATGTATGCGTGTGAGTGAGCGCGCGTGCGTGTGCGTGTGTGCGTGAGTGTATGTACTTATGTAGAAATTTATATTAAATGGGTTAGGAAGATTACGTGAGGCCCCTATTTTGGGATATAGATGATGTCTAAAGGCATATGGAGGGTGATTGTAATAAACGAAGGAGGTGCACGGGAGAAGTGACAAATGGCAGTTGTGAGCACGTGATATGAGAGAAAATAATGGATTACTGGTGTTATTTTTTTTTTTGGCCTTGTTTCCAAACTCCGGCCTGATCTTTTTTATAGCAGGACAATGACCATGCTCGATTTACAGCATGATTTGTTCAGATAACGGAATATGCCTTGTATCGTAGTTTTATTGACAATGGTCCGACACATCCGTCTTCAGTTTTGTTAATGTTGGCATTTATTGTTGGTGTTATTGTTGGTATCGTTGTTAAGGAGATATTATCTGAAACAGCGTCGAAAGACTAAACTAAAACATTCGAAGGTGTAGAAGATAAACTTAATTTTACACGGGTTTTCTAACATGTACTTCCAGTCCTCTACACATCAGCACGGCCGTTTGCTAAGAATACAACTCACATCACGAACTTCGTAGCTTGAAGGGATAATCTCTTAATAACTTCAAAAATGTACTTGGGAACAAGTCAACAGTTGAGCACTTGTTTCTGCATTCAGTGTATTTGCCTCTGGACGAACAGTGGATAGACAGACAAACCGACAGACAGACGGACGAATTGACAGACAGACTGGTATACAGATAGACAGACCAGATAGACAGACGGACAGGACAAGACAGATAGACAGGGACAAACAGGCAGGCAGACAGACAGTCACAGACAGATAGACAAACAGACAGACAGACCGATCTGCCGGCAGGCGCGAATGCAGGCAGACAGACAGATACAGACAGACGTAGGTAGGTAGGTAAGTAGGCAGACTGGCAGGCAGGTAGGTAGGTAGGTAGATAGATAGCGAAATCTTATGGAATATGGGTTTGAACTTTGCGACAAATGGTTTTCTCGAATGCATCACAATTATAGAACTACTGGTACACTAAAAGTACAATTATTGAATTTTTGGTAAAATAACAGTACAATTGCAGAAATTGTATTACACTAACAGAAAAATTACAAAATTGTAGGTACAGAATACCTAACATACTAGACCTAACATATCCGACTTCATCGTGGTTAATGAGTCACTTTTACCGAGTATGTGGTAGGACAGTCAAATTTACTCCCAAAACCTTCATTGTCCCCTCTTACGACACGCATGAAAGGTAACCATGTTGCTATTCTTTGATCTCCTTTCAGATGATAGCAACATATTCGAGCATGTAACTATAATTACCGTATCGCGCTTGTAAATGTGTCTGTAATTCTATTTCTTCTTCTGTTTCAGCGTTCATTCTCAAACTTCCGCTATCTGTCTTGATTTCCAGTAGGATATAATTCATGGAAATGTGTTTTGTTGCCGTTTTATTTACATATATGGCTCAATACATATGTCTGTCTATTGCGGAAGAATCATATTAAAAAAAACTTAAACATAACGGAAATTAGGTATCGGGGAGAACACGTACATCATATATTTAACGCGAAATCAATCTTCACAACTTCCGACTAAAATCTGGACAGAGGTCATTGAAACGATTACGAAACTAGAAAAGTAGTTGATTGCTCCAAATTTGGCATAAACATTGATAATGTCCGTCTACTGACAACGTAAATATTTTGCTTGAGACTTTCAGACACAATTCTCGCCTTTCCAAGTGGCTCAGTTTTTATTCTAGATAGCGGGTTCTAAGCTCCTAGGACAGACATGTCTAAGAGTTTTCCGGCTGTTGTGGAGATTACCAGAAAAAAGAATTGGGAACAGAAACTGGAATGTCGGATTGTGTGGGAACCTGAATTAGTTGAGTGGATGTTTTATTTGGGTGAGCTGTTTCTTTTGTGTGTGAGTTAAAATGTGAGAAAATGAATTACTGCAATGAGAAAGGAGATCGATGAGTGAGTGAATGAGAGGAGTAGTGAGTGAGGAGATTGGTGAGTGAGTAGGAGGAGGAGTATGAATAAGGAGATTGGTCAGTGAGTGAAGCAGTGGAGTACTGAAAGAGTGAGTAGATTGGAGATTGAGTCAGAGGAGTAGTTAATAATTGTGGAGATTGGAGAGTGAAAGCAGTATTTTATGTGAGGACATTGGTGAGTGAAAGGAATAGTTAATGTGTGAGGAGGTTCGTGAGTGAGTGAGAATAATAGTGAATGTGTGAGGTGATTATTGTGTGAGTGTGAGGATTACATAAAGAGTGAGGTGATTGAAGCGTGAGGGAGTGAATGAAAAGAGCAGTTGAGGATTAGCTAATGAATGACGATATTGGAGTGAGTGAATGAGAGGGGTAGTGAATGGGTGAGGATATTGAAGAGTGAGTGAGAAGACTGGTGAATTAGTAAGGCCACTGGAGTGTGAATGATAGGCGTATTGAGTGTGAGGAGATTGGTGAGTGAGTGAAATAATCAATGTGTGTGAAGATTGCTGAGTGAAATAGTGAATGTGTGTGAAGTGTGGTAAGTGCTTGAGTTATGGGAGTTGTAAATATGTGAGGAGATTGGTTACAGGATGAATTTGTAAATGTGTGAGTGAGAGCAGGAACAATAAATGCGTGAGAAGTGGGTAATTGAATTATCCTTTAGTAGAAATGAGTAAACAGTTATGTCGGCTCATAAGTAGGTGATACAGGTTAGCTTGTAAGGTATTTAATTGGTTCGATAGTTAATCAATCAATGAACAGTAACGTGGTTGGTTCGTTCGTTGTTTGCTGGGTTAAATGGTTAGTTTGTTCGTTGTTTGGATGTTTGGCTGGATAGTTGCTTTGCAGTTTAGCTTTTTAGTCATTTGGTTAGTTAGTTGGTATATTGATTGGTTGGTTGATATATTTGTTGGTTATCATTGGTATTCATTGGTTATCGACTTTTGGTTGGTATATTTTATGATTGGTAAATTTTTTTGCTGACTAGTTCGTTCATTGGATTGTTGATTTGTATATTGGTTAGGTCGTTGATTGGTTGGTTGGCTGATCAGTTGGTTATAACGAGATGTTATATATATATATATATATATATATATATATATATATATATAGGCACATTAATAAATATGTAGCTTATAGTTTGTATATATTCCAATCTATCTACAAGCAATAGAGCTAATGTATCATTTGGGAATGGAAAAGTTTCTCCAGATCTTTATTTCATAACGAGAAAGCTACATGCCAAGTCACATTGATGTGCAAAGCTTTTAGAAATAACTCTGATAAGATTTAGTAAAACACGGTGTTCGGAATTGTTTACTGGCTCGAGTACAGGCATACAGTAAAATATTATATACGATGTACAATGCATTCCATGTCAACACAAGTGTATCATATACACACACTAGGGGAAAAAACAATAGTTCTAGATCGTGATTTAGCACACGCCGTGGATTGTAGTAAAGAAATCAATAAGGAAGATTAACGATGTCCAGACATTGACACATTCCTGCAACATCCGAGCGTATTGATAGATATGTCTTCGTCGAGGAACATATATTGGGAAGTAACGGTGATAATGTAATTAAATGGAAAGCGAGGACGGATTATTTGGAGAATAGGTTGTTTGAATTAATGGATAGCGATTAGATGGCTGTACTTCTATGAGAAGTATGTTCGTGGTGGTCATTTTCTGGTAGTCTGGCTCAAATATTTGTATCATTTATTGTGTGTTTTAGTTGTTGTGTGCATGACAATGAATGCGTCTTCTTCTTAAGCATTCTCGAACTGATGTAGTCCGGAGAACGGAATCCGTTTACAGCTTGGTTGCATGACACATCACATTTCAAGATTGAGGCATATTGACCCTTATGGAAAACAGCCAATACCACATGAAAACATTTTTAGTGATATATATGACAGATGCTAGTGTGGCATTCCTTGCACTTATTTTAGGCTCCGGCAACACCCAGGCTTCTATGAGAAGAATATACTTTCTATATCTGAAAGTGTGAAAATTGACAATACACATTTTTTAAATTCCAGCGAAATGTAACCCATTTGTGGCTACTTTTGAAGTGTCAGGATATGTATAGTTGTAGATATATTTGATGTGTACTCATAAGTGAGTCCACCTTGCAGTCCCAAATTGATAACAGACAATGGTCTGTGCGCTGTTCTCTTTGAAAATAAGTATCACTCAAACTGTGGCAATGTGTAAGGATATACAGCACCAACAAATATCACCTTAAACAACATCCTTGCAAAGCAAGTCGACAATTTTTGGTACATAGGATCAACAATTACATCCACGCTTTCCCTGGACAATGAAATACACGCACGTATTAGGAAAGCGGTTACTATTTTTGGCGGATTGTCACAACGAGCTTGGAAAACGATATGTTAAAATGGAAAACAAAGACACGGATCTATCAAACATGCGTGCTGAGTACATGATACTACGGATATGAAACATGGACTACCTACACTAAACATGAGAAGAGACTTAACATATTTTATCTAAGATGTCTCCGTAATATCTTAAACATTAAATGGTACCACAAAATCACCAACATGGAATTGTTGCGTAGTACTCAGTTACCATCGCCATGAAAATACTTAATATAAATAGATTTGGATTTCATTGTTTGGGTCACTTCCACAGAATGTCAAACTGTCGCATTCTAAAACAAGTATTGTTCGGAGTACTGGCTGTAGGCCTTAGAGCCTGCGGTAGACGAATGATGTGCTATAAAGACATCAGTAAATCCTGAATGGCAGGCTTCCACATAGAATTCAAAAACTGGGAAATCACGGCCGAGATGTATGAAGGCATTGCCTGCGCGCGGGAGTAGAATTGTTCTGAAATCATATGTTTAAAGATGTGGAAGAAAAAAAGAGAAAGGCACTAACAAAAATCTTCCGTTGATGTGATCGCTTAAAAAGTCCCCATTGCTGTGGAAATTTCAACAATTGCTTCTTCTTATTGCTAAATGACCGCCTGCAAGATGAAAAATGCCATACAATCATAAGTACAGATGTGGCTACATTTGATGTGCATGCATAGGTAAAGGTGACACTGCATTGAATGTGTAGGCATAGGTAAAGTTGTGGCTACATTTCAACTGTAACCATAAGTACAATACTGACTACATTTGATGTGTAGACATATATAAAGTTTTGACTACATTTGATGCGTAAGCATGAGTGCAGTTGTAGCTACATTCGATATTTAAGCGTAAGACAGCATTGCAACTTATAAATACACTTATTATGCTTTTTTTTTTACTACCGAACGTCAAAATTATAAATAGTATATTTTATGGTCATAAGCTTCTCATAGTTTTCTTCCTTATGCATCATCTCACCCTAAGTCTTGCCAACATTCCCTCACCTTCCTTTCAGCTAATCCGTCTTTGTCACACCTGCTACTAGGACACAGATTTACTATGTCTTCACAATATGGGTATTACTTTCATCCTCATATTACGGCTGCACTTTGTATCATTTATCGACATTATCTTCCAACTAGACAATATCTCTAGTCTGTATTTCCTCCCACCCTCGTCGCTTTCCGGAGGGACCAGAACCTTCTTGGTTCATTCCAGTTTGAGAACCTCTGTAACTCACACTGGCACTGTTCCGTGTACCCGGCATTGTTTGACTTGTCATTTTGATTTTCTAACTTTCACGCTTCAGATTCCCAAGTCCAAAATTCACATTCAAAACTATTTTTTTCATGTGTGTCTCGTAATTTAAAATACTCTATCATGTAAGCATTGTGATATGAAATACAGTCGTGAAACCGGCAGACGTTTAACTGACAGATTCGTCAAACATTTAAGAGATATCACGGATCATCGTGATACCCCGGTGAACATTCATTTCAAAGACCATTCACAACATGGTTGTACTGATGTTTCAGTACGGGGTTTGTTACGGTTGTATTGTGGTGACCGGGACCATCTTTCTTTGAAGTATTGGTTGATTTATCGTCTTTGAGTCCTGATGATGATGGTGGTGGTGGTGGTGTTCCTCCTTCGCAAGCGGATGTAAGAATGGCGTGAAATACAATACATGTGATGAACAAGGAAAAAATATAATTTGTGATTGTCTAATTTGGTTTGTGAGTTCATAGATTCCCCATAAGTCAGATTCGTGCCAAGAAAGTTATATTGCAGTGTATGCAGGTGTGCAGAGGGTCCGGTGTAGGAGAATTGTCGGATTTATCGTTCCGCTTCCGTCGCTTGTAGTGTTCTTGCTTTTTCAAATTTAGTGATGCCAGCAGTGATCTGAGTGTGCCAAGCGGAGCAATCAAGAGTTGTAGTCTCCCATGAACTAGGATCGATGCTGCAGTGCGTGAGAGATTTTTTTTTTAGGTGATCCTTGAAGCGCTTTTTCTGTCATCCGCTTGAACGTTTACCATTAAACAGCTTCCCATAGAATAATCTCTTTGGAAGGCGATGTTCTGGCATACGGACGATGTGGCCTGTCCAGCTGAACTAGGACCTGGTCAGCAGGGCATGAATGCTTTGCATACGGAACTTTTGAAGGATTTCCGTGTCGGGTACTCGATGCTGTCAACGTACTCCCATGAAGATTATTAGGCACAGAAGGTGGAAAGAGTAACGCTGCCGAGCGTGTCTCGCGTAGACAGTCCAGGATGACGCACCATAAAGAAGTGTTGGTAGAACCACGGCGCGGTACACCTCCAACTTAGTTGACAAACTGAGACCACGCCTGATGCAGACGTTGACTCGAAGGCTACCGAATGCCGCACGGACGCGAGCAATACGCAAGGCAACATCCTCGTCAATTGTAGCAGTTTGCGATAGGATGCTGCCGAGATATACAAACTTATTGACAGTATGGAGTTTTTGTCCCTTTACTGTGATTACTGTTTCTGTGTAGGGGACACCTGGTGCTGGTTAATACATCACTAATATCTCTGAGTCCTAAAACCACAGTGAATGAACATTAATCCCCGATATGCTTGACATTGTTCTTTCTCTCACGTCAACTTACTTGTTTCCTCTTAATAATTTCAACCTCAAACGTTTGTATCTGTGCTTGTTCATGATGAAGTTGTTTATTCTAAATTTTGCATTTGTGTTGTTTTTCTGTTGTTAATGTATATTAACATATAGTTATTTTTAAATCCCATCTATCAACCAAGTAATTAATAATGCAACGTAATCATTCATTCATTTTTCTTTTGCACTGAAGTTAGCGCATAGGGCGGAGGTCAGATTTCTCCATGTCTGTCTGTTCAAAGCTATTCTGTGCCATTCTTGAATAGTATGGATATTGATTGTTTTACTTTCAAGTATTGTTCTTCTGAGTGTTTCTTTTGGTCTACTCCTAGCTCTTTTGCCTGTAGATATCCATTGAAGAGATTGGTGGTATTAGAATGAACTTCTTCTTCGGCGATCATTTCTCAGTCAGGTTGGGACTCCGTATTCTATGATATAGGCTGCTGTCTGTTTTAGAGTGTCCACTGTGCCATACAGTTTCTCTTCAACACTGATTGGGGTGGGCCATGTCTTGTTTCACAGGTCTGCATACTGGAGACAGTTCTTCTGTCATATTCGCAAGGCTGAAATGGCAGAGCCCAGTTGTACCTATTTTGAATTTGGTGTATAAATGATGTCTCATTTTGTTGTGACCAGTTCTGAGGCGCAGCAGGATAACCTGGTCTCTTCTGGACAGTTGGTAATACCCATCATCTGCATTATATTTGGGGTGGTCTTCTTTCCACTTTTTGTTATAGTTGCCTTTAATGATGGTGTTCACTTCTTCATAACTGACTAGATAGTCTTCTTGAGGTAACTTCCCTCCTTCTTTGGCCAGTCTATCTGCAACTTCATTCCCTTCAATGTTACAGTGTGACGGTATCCACTAGATCACTACTCTTTGGAAATTATTGTACAACTGAACTAGAACTGCCCTCAATTCATTCAGTCCGGTGTTCCTGTGTAGCTTCAGTGCTGTTATGACAGAGAGTGCATCTGTTAGTAGTACAATATTCCTGTGCACTTGTTCTTTGTGTTGTAAGATAGTTTCTGCTGCTTTCTTGAGAGCTTCCATTTCTGCTTTAAAATTGGTTGAGAGCTTGCCTGTAGCTATGGCTAGAGTAACATCTTTCCCGTATTTTAGTCCTAGGGTCACTCCTCCACCTCCATTCTCAATTGCATTTGTGGCCGAGCCATCTTTATAGGCATGAGTCCATGCATCTTGTGGGTAATTAACTGCGATGTGTTGTTCTGTGATACGCTTTCTCTCCAAGTCTGTTTGAGTTCCATTGTTTTCTATACCTTCTATTTGTTCTTTTAGTTGTGGGAGTCTGTATGCCCAAGGGGGGATGATACTGACTGATTGTATGGGCCATGGTTTCGCTTGTCCTATATATAGTTGGTGCCTTTTGTATCAGTTTCTTTGCATTTGCTGAGAAGTTGCTCCTCTCCAGCCTGCTTTTGCCATAGCCATTAATTCTTTGGTGCATAGGATGATTCAGGAGTCTCTTGTATTTTTCTGCTTGTTGAACTACTTTCATGTCTCTTCCATTGACTGAAGGCCAGTTATTGTTTCTAATGTATTTATAGGTGTAGATTTCATAGAAGCAGTGATAATACGTGTAGCTTGATGCTGGGATTTGTTTATTTTGTTGAATTGCGTTTTAGATGATGTGGCCCAGGCTGCGATGCCATAATCTAGTACTGGTCTAACTCTACCTGTGTATAACCTTTTCAGGATTTTGCTGTCCGCTCCCCAATTTGTGCTTGCTATCTTTTTCATTATTGCCATTCTATTTCTGGCTCATTTCTCTGCTTTTTCTGTCTGTTTTGCTCATGTCATTCTAGAGTCAAGGGTAATTCCGAGGTATGTTGGATTCCGCTCTAGTGGGAGTATTGTTTATTTTTAGTGTTATTTTCTGTACCTTGTTGAATAGGGTGAATATTGTGTGTGTGGTTTTCTTTTAATTAATGGTAGGCAACCATTTCTTGGTCCAGCTTTCTAGTTTTTGCAGTGTCCCTTGCATTCTATTTTTTGCAACTGTTATTGTCACCCCTCCTGTCCACAAGGCCAGGTCATCTGCATACATTGCAGAGTGTACCCCAGTTGGTATACCCTCCATAATATCATTATTGTAAATTAAGAAGAGTGTAGGGGATAGTACACCTCCTTGCGGGACACCTTGTTCTAGTATTCTCTTCCTGCTACGTTTTCCCTGTACTTGCACTCTAGCTGTTCTTTTTTCCATATAGTTGCATATCCAGTTATATAAGTGTCCTCTGATTCCTAGTCTAAGGAGCTTGTTCTTGAGTCCGTCTTTCCAAACTTTGTTAAATGCCTTCTCCATGTCAACCCACACTGCAAGCGTGTGTTTTTTTTCTTGGTATGCATCTTCAATCATGAACTGACTTCTGTTACACAAATCGGTCTGGACTTTACGATGTTAATTGATTAATCCAACGATCGACGGAATGACCCAGGCATGATTAGAGATACACCTTCCATCAACGGACGTCACTACCGGATGATCAATCATAACATAATTTTACATATGTCACTATTGTTCTGTTTTCTCTATTTAACAGACGATATCCCATACATGAGTATGTATCAATATAGGCATATGTGGTTATATGGATTGATGTTTCCTTACAACTACTTTGGATAACATAAGTGGATGTGTACTTATCTAGATTTTAATTCATTCATTTTCCTTTGGCGCTGAAGTTAGCGCATATGGCAGAGTTTCCAATTCTGTCTGATCAAAGCTATTATGTGCAGTTCTTGAATAGTGTGAATATTGTTTGTTTTCATTTCTCGAAGTATTATTCTTCTGTTTCCTTTGGTCTACAAATTAAATACAAGTTCTATATTAATGCATGTTTATATCGTTGTGTGGGTGAACTTTTATATTAATACTTGGATATATTTCTATGTGCACGAATGTTTATGTTAATGCACGTATTTAACGTTATGTGAGCACATGTTTATATTAATGCTACTAGTATATGCATTTATGTGGGTGATTATTTATGTTATTGCGTGTATCTGCCTTTTGTGTAATGATGTACATTTTGTTCATATTATTGCTTGTATCTGTTTTTTGTGTAACGATGTACACTTTGTTCATATTATTGCTTGTATCTGTTTCTGTGTAATGATGTGCACTTATTCTTATGTAAGCCCATACTTGTGTGTGAATGCAAATAAATTGTTCTGCATATCCGTGTGCGTACCTTCCATACATGTTTGTACTGACTTGTGATTACATAAATATGTTTGTGTATATGTGTAAACATGTATGTGTTTGTATAACTTTAAACTTTCGTTACTGCATGTTTTCCTGTGATGGCGTGCAGGGAGGTTTCCTATGGACTGTACAAATAAAGTCCCCTTTTCCATATCAGACACCGGGACATGTACAGGAAGCATTTTCATTGTACATCCGAAAGAAAAAATAATCTCCGAACCGTGGATTGAATCCAGAACCTAAAGTGTCTGAAGACGGCGTGCTAACCACACGACCATGCACTACACCCACACGATCGTGCACTCCACATGTGTTTTTATATATGTGTTAACATCTGTATATGTACATTTTGATATGTTTGCTGCGTTTAAGAATATGTATGTATATATGCATTTATTTATGTTATGTAGTTATTTATATTTACATATATTTATTGTATGCATATGTTCAATTGTGTAAATGTATGTAATTATAATTATAATTATATAAATATATTTGTTTTTGTTTTATATATATATATATGTATGTATATATATATACATATATATTTATATAATGGTATATATATATATATATATATATATATATATATATATATATATATATATCTATAT